>CM055342.1:31038894-31101991 GCA_029228605.1 Salix koriyanagi | reverse complement strand
TATTTTAATCATGGTTACGTGTCCTGTGACCAGTTAAGAATAAGTCAATAAGATCATGGCTAGAAATCAGCTAAGTATTAGAGTTGGGATACTGGGTCCTGGGAACCCGGTAGTTTGTTATTCTTTTTCTTTAGTATTTAATGTCCAGAGTCTTTGATAAATGTACAGAACAATTTCTAAATTTCTAAATTAAACTATTGGAGGTTTTGGATTCCTCGAAAATCCATTTTTATCTTCTTGAATTACTGCGAACGTAACATGAATATACTCTAACATCCCCCCTCAATCTCATGTTTTGATAAACTAAGCATGAGATTGCAACAATGAAAACAAAACAAATGAGTACTGAATTCTTTTTTTTTTAGAAGAATTTGAATTTGTATATTGACCATTATTCTCTCACACATCTTATGTGTTACAACAACATATCTCATATTTATACTCTAACATTCCCCTTCAATCTTATGCTTTGATAAACTAAGCTTGAGATTGCAGCAATGAAAACAAAACACATGAGTACTGAATCTTTTTTTTTAGGAGAATTTGAATTTATATATTGATTGTTATTTTCTCACACATCTTATATGTTACAACAATATATCTCATATTTATACTCTAACAGTCTCTAGCTATATGTTTTATAGCTACTTTCATTGTGTCCCGGCCAAGCCTCCAAGAAAGACGGAAATTGAACAGATCCTTGACACCAATCATTCATTTAATGCACTACAATGTCTCATTCAAACAGTAGAAATAATATTTGTTAATCAAAAGCTAAAAAAACTAAAATTATTATTATTATTGTGTGAATAATGGAAAAATAAATTCAATAAGAAAATTAAAAAAACCCAAAAACTTTAACAAAAAAACAAACAAAAAAAATGCTCACAAAAAATATTAGCTAAAAAAATCATTTGACGTGAAAAAAAAACTAATAAAAAAACCCAAAAGAAATAACACAGATTTTTTTATATATATATATATATATCAATTTTCTAACGATCACAAATACAAACTAAAATTTAAGAATAATTTTAGTTTTTTTTCTTGCTTCCTATTTTATTAATGTTTTCGAGTTTTTTTTAGGTAATTTAATAATTTTTATTGTTTTAGCAATAATAGTAATGATATTTTAGATGTTAAGCCTTCGATGTTATTGTTGTTGTTGTTATAATAGGATGTTTTGATGTGTTTCATTATCAAATCTTGCATGTATAGATATTATATTTTATTTTAAAATTAACAAATTCTATCAATTATTTCAATCTCAATAATTATATAAATAATTTGCTCAGCTTGTAATATAGTGCGGATAATTTAACTAGTAAAAAACTAAAACAATGGCCGACCGGCGACTACATCAAAAACATTGAGATAATGGCGATTTTGTAGCTTTTAATATAATTATATATTATCAAAACACCGAATAAAATACTCGAGGTGCGATGTTTAATCAATGAAGAAGAAACTTCTTCTTGTTGTTTCTTTTCTTTCGAGGGTGAGATGTCGTTTCTTAATTAACTCGATGAGAAGGGTCATTATCCTGTGCTCGGCACTTAGTTCCATGACACTATAACGGAATAATGAGGAAGCCTTTAGGAGTTTAAAGCCCCGTTTGTTTGATGGAAAATGGTTTTTTTATTAAAGTGAATTCGGGGAAAGTGAATTCTTAGAAAGTGAATTTTTGAAAAGTGAATTCCGATGTTTGGCAGTGTTATGAAAAATGAACTGAAAAACACATTCCAGTGTTTGTTTGTGTTATGGAAAATGAACTGGAAAATAATTTATTAATAAATTTTTTTTTCAAGTTTATTAAAATAATGAGGAATAAATCTTACAAATTAAGAAGTTGAATGAGAATGAAATTGAAAAAAAATATAATTTCATAAATTATCTCAAATAAAATAAATAATAATCAAAATAATAGAGATCAAATCTAAAAATTAAAAAAAAAGAAAGGTGAATAAATTAAAATAATAATAATAATTAACATTTCATAAATTATTTCAAATAAAATAAGTAACAATAAAAAAAATAAGGACCAAATTTGATAGATAAAAAAAAATTCAATAAGAAAATGATAAGAAAAAAGCAAATAGCAATTATAAAAATAAGGACCAAAATTAATATAAAAATTAAATTTTAAGAGATGGAATTGAGAAATAAATATTCAGAACAAATTATATATAGCAATCAAAAGTTTGAGGATCAAATTTGATATAATCAGCAAATAATGACATTTCTAAATTTTTCACAACTTCTGGAAAGTGTTTTCCGCCCAAATTTTCCGGAAAACACTTTCCTGAAAACCAAGCCAAATTTTTCTTTGACTGGAAAATGTTTTCCATTGACCAACTTTCCAGAAGGCAAACAAACATAGGAAAGTTTGGAAACTGGTTTTCCCAGAAAGTGAATTCCGGGAAACAAACACAGCCTAATATTTGTTCAAAAGACTAAGCGTGTGCACTAAAGTAATTATCTTTTTAAAAAATTAAAATTGATAAGTTAGATTTTTATCTATGATTTATATTATTTTTCAACATCTTAATTAGATAAAAGTTATTTAAGTTTGAAACTTGTATATAAATTCATATTATCTTGTGCTTAATTTTTATTAAATAGAATAAGGATGATGAGATTCGAACTTATAACCGTTGAGTTACAAATTTTTAATATCATGTTAAAGAATTATCTTATCTAAAAATTTGAATTTATAAGTGAAATGCTTGTATATGATTTATATTACTAATCCGAAACTAAAATCCACTATGTCTATGTGATGCTGCCATCGTTCATTGTATCAAAAGTAGACGAACTTGTTTAATGAAATATGATTGAATGGGATATTTATTTGGGGACACGACGAGAAGAAGAGAAAAACGGGGCTGGCAGATTTGATCCGGCGGTGGTGGACATTGAATTTGTGTACCATTGCTGTTGTCATTTGAAGGCCTGAACTACCACGCAATTGCAGATTGAAAAAAAAAAAATCTACAATGGTGCTGGCACATTCAAAATAATATATATTTTGGTGCCACGTTAAAATAATATATATATATATATATATATATATATATATATATATATATTATTTTTAAAAATTTATTTTTAACATTGTCACATTAAAAAAATTTAAAACATAAGAAATAAAAATTTAAGATATTGAAAGTAAAATATTACACATTTACTCTTAATTGATGACTCTACAATTTACGGAATTAAAAAAGACTTAATTGTACTTAATTAAACACATTATCAATTCATTGTCATAAATATTTTGCATATATTTTTGTATAGAATCAAGATGTAAGCAACACAAAAATAACAAAAAATACAACTCCTTCAAATAAAAACACCAACCTAAATAAAGTAGAAAAATAAGATCCTTTCATTATATTGAAAAGTGTGAATAGCCTTGAAAGGGAAAAATATTATTATGGTGTTTGAGAAGATAAGAAAACAACGGGCATATTTAGCAGACTGGTTCAGAATGGTGCTGTAATTCGTGAGACCAAGATTGTCAAAATCGCGATTTTGACACGAAACGGAAGGGGCTTCGAAAAATCGGATCGTAAAATTGTAAGATCGTACCCGAATTTGTCCATACAAAAATCGTAAAATCATAGTTAGAGCATCTTCAATGGCAAGAGCCATTTTAGAGAGCTAAATCTCTAAAATGGATCTTTGAATAGTATGTAAATGGTTTTTTTGGTGATGTGTGCTCCAATGATAAAGAACCATTTTGGAGAGCCATTTTTTTTATATTATTTTAAATAAAGTCAATTATTTTGTATATAGTTTAATTATACAAGTAATTATACAATTAACAAGAGAAAGTTATATAATTAAATAATTGCTTTTGAAAAACCCTCCAACAATAAAATTATTATTTTTTTAATTATATTTAAATTAAAAAAATTATATTTAAATAAGACCCGCAATATTTGAAATTTAAGCTGCTTATTTTATGTTTTTCAAGTAATTATATGTTTTTTTATGGGTATTGTATTTGAAGTTAATTAATTTTACTTATTGTCTTTGAGTGTTAATAAAATTTAGAAAAACAAAATGAACATATTAACAAATAACCAATAAGTTCAAACATAATTAATAAAAATACATTCCATTACAAATAATTGAATCAAATTAATTGCAAATTAATACCCCTATTTTTTGTGCTAATAATAATAATAATAATAATAATAATAATAATAATAATAATAGCAAGATATAATTATTGGATGTCTATATAGCAAGATAACAACCATTAACTAGGCAATCCAGCTGCCATCAAGAGCGTAGGAGAGTCAGTCCTGGAGACAATGGTGAACAAACTAAGATGATTAATTCTTTTGACTTGTTGTTTTTTATTCTTGCTTTTTATCTGTTGTTTTTCTGCTGGATTTTTGTTTTTGGGTTGGAGAGGAGAGGAAGAATCTGGAAAAGGAGAGCGAGGCAGTGGTGGAGATTGCAACGGTCACATTTTTTTTTGCCTCCTCAGGATACACTTGGAGGAATGGCTCCCAAAGATGAAAAAGTCATTTTGGCTCTTCATTTTGCCCTCCCGCAGGAGACGGAAATTTATCAAAAAAAGCCAAAATTTTAAAATTTTGCGTTTGGCTCCCGGGAGAGCTCCTCCCGCTGGAGATGCCCTTAAAATTGTGTGAGAAGAAAAATCATAAAATCATATGTAAAATATTTTCGAATACAATACAACATAATCATGGCCATAAAACTTCCTTAGTTAAGGTTTTTCTGTTGAATAGTGTATATATGGTTTTTTTGTTGATGTGTTCTCCAATGGTAAAAGATATTTTGGAGAACCATTTTTTATCTTATTTTAAATAAAGTTCAATAATTTTATATATATTTTAATTATGCAATTAATTATATAATTAATAGGAGTAAGTTATATAATTAAATAATTGCTTTTAAAAAACCCTCCAACAATAAAATTATTTTTTAAAATTATCTTATTATTATTATTATAACTTGTTTCCCAATAAGTAATTTATTATTATTATTATTATTATTATTATTATTATTATTATTATTATTACACACAGTTCAGAAGAGAATTGACTTATTTCAGAGACTCGATCGTTTTCTTCATGGTGGATTTGATAGCATGGAAATAGATAGGGATAAGAATAATGATCTATTTCAAATAAAATCATGCTGCCAACCACATTTTCTATGAAATAACCATTTATTTCTTTTCCAAAACAAGAATCAATATGGCTAGTTCCAAACTGCAGAAAGAACATATCAATGAAGGAAAGTCACCCCCCGCCGAAACATATTATTATTATTATTATTATTATTATTATTATTATTATTATTATTATAACACACAAAACCCTAGAAACGTAGTATTATTATTATTATTATTATTATTATTATTATTATAAAAACCCCTCAACCCTAATTCCCTTACTTTACCCCCCCACACATCTCCCTTTCCTTGTGTCGTCGCTACTCATCTCCCTTTCTTGTCTCCCTCCCTTTTCTTGTGCTCATCTCCCTTTCTTGTGCTCATCTCCCTCCCTTTCTTGTGCCTTTGCTTGTGCTGCTGAACTGAGAGCTGGCGATTTGGGGGATTTTGTGCTGAGAAGAAAAGAGAAGATTTTGGGGGTGAGAGCTGATGATTTGGGGTTTTTTGCTGAGAAGAGAAGAGAAGATTTTGGGGGTGAGAGATGACGATTTAGGGTTCTTGGCAAAGAAGAGAATAGAGGATTTTGAGCTGCAAATGAAATTTGTAAAATTGTAAATGAAAGAAACAAAAAATTGCAAACGAAAGCTCAGCGCCCTTAGCCCCGCGACCGAATCCCTTGAACTCGTAAGATCGGACCGATTCGGTCTGATTTTACGAGTCAACCCGATTTTGACCGAGTTTGACCGGTTTCGATTTTTCTTTCCGATTCAACCAGTTTTGATGAGTCAACTCGCAAACTCGTATGAGTTTGCGAGTTGACTCGCGAGTTTGATAACCTTGCGTGAGACACATGATAAACACACATAAAAGACCATTTGATTCATAATCTAAAATGCTAAAATTGCATTGATTTTGGCTTAATATGTCTGAAATAACTGCATAGTTTTATCGAAGTAGGTCCAAGTTCTGAGCAAACTGCAGCATCCTCATCTGGTGACTTCGCTTGGTGCCTGTCCAGAAGCCTGATCTGGCTGGTGAAGTTGAGAAGATCCTCCTCTCCATTGAAGATATAAAGGTTGATTGCTCTTCTATTAGAAGAATGGTGACCGAGGTGATTGAGGATGCTAAAAAGTTTATTCACTTAGAGTCTTCATTATCTCCTATGATGACATCAGAGCAACGAGCCTTAGATGTTGAAAAGCTTGAAGTGCAACTTAAAAATTCAGAAGCTTTTGAAGAGGAGGCATCTACATCCATTTCTATTACTCGTGCTGAGATAGCAAAAATAACGGGAAAATTGATGGAGTTGCAGAGCAAGAAGACTGAGTTAGAGTCATCTCTTAAGGCATGTGATGAAAAGCTTTCTGAGAGAAAGATCATCACCTCTGGCATTGTGCAACTTAAAAATTCAGAAGCTTTTGAAGAGGAGGCATCTACATCCATTACTATTACTCGTGCTGAGATAGCAAAAATAACAGGACAATTGATGGAGTTGCAGAGCAAGAAGACGGAGTTAGAGTCATCTCTCAAGGCATGTGATGAAAAGCTTTCTGAGAGAAAGATCATCACCTCTGGCATTCGAGCAGAAATCACCACACTATCCTCTTCCCCTGTGATAAGTGAAGCTGACGCAGGCATTCTTCAAAAATTAAAAGGATTGTTGGAGACCAAACAAAAGGAGATGGAAGGGCATAATTGGAAACCGTAATATGATAATGGTTTATTATTCTTTGGATTTTTTTTTGTTTTGGCAACATCGACTTATGACTTTCTGTTGAGGCTACATATTTTATGTAATAGAACTCTTCTTTCTATTAATAAAGTCTATATTTTGCCTTCGCTTATGTCTTGTTACCTAGATTTCCATGTTACGATCTGTCTTGAAGTTTATTTGTCTCTCCTCTCTACGTGAACGAGAACCATGGATCAAACAACTTTAAAGGATGGTGTGACTGTACTTAGAATAATTTCTAAGTTGCCTAGTACCTTTATGGATAAAGGATCAAGTCACAACGTAGTTCAAAAGATTTTTTTTTTGCATGACTGTACTTGGAATGAAGTCCAAGTTGCCTACGTACCTTTATGGATAAAAGGATCAAGTCATAACGTAGCTCACTTTTTTTTGTGCCTTTCACAGTTTTAGCTCGTGCGGGCCAGGAGCTACATCATATTTCAAGCATAGTATCTTTTTAAGAATTTGCCATTGATAGGCTCAATCCTCAATCCATTCTCATCAACAATCTTGTAAGCTCCATTGGTGTAGACTTCTTGAACCATATAAGGGCCGTCCCATTTAGAGAGGAACTTGTTGCCCATGCGTTTTGACATGATTATCGGTCGTCTTACTGCCAAGACAAGATCCCCTTCTTGAAAGGAGCGTGGTTGCACCTTCTTGTTGAAAGCTCTACAAAGTCGTGCTTTGATAGCATTCTAGTCGTTGTTGTGCCTCAAGACGTTTTTCATCTAAAGCTTTAAGCTCTTCAAGGCGTAGGCGAACATTGTCTTCATTGGAAAGCCCTTCTTGGATCGCAATTCTTAAAGATGGAATTTGACATTCTAGTGGAAGAACAGCTTCAACCCCATATACCAGGGAGTATGGAGTAGCTTGAGTTGGTGTTTGGAATGTAGTACGATAAGCCCATAGCGCCTCACCAATTCTCTCATGCCAGTCCTTCTTCGAGCGATTCACCACCTTCTTGAGAATGTTGCATAACGTCTTGTTGAAGGCTTCCGCCAAACCATTAGCCGGAGCATTGTACATAGAAGAGTTATGTTGTTTGAAACTGAACTATGCACACAACTTGTTCATGGCTGTATTTTAGAATTCCCTTCCATTATCGATTATGATGTATCTTGGTACCCCATAATGGTAAATGATGTTTGTTCGGATGAAGCTTACAACTGTCTCTTTCTTGACCTCTCTTAATGCTGCAGCTTCTGCCCGCTTGGAGAAGTAATCTATTGCAGCAAATATGTAAAGATGCCCCCCGGAGCTTTTTGGCAATGGTCCTACAACATCAAGTCCCCAAGCATCAAAGGGCCAAGAGGCAACTGTCGGATGTAAAGGCTCGGGTGGCTGGTGGATCAAATTAGCGTGCAATTGACAACTTTGACATTTTCTAGCATAGTCTATGCAATCCTTCACCATTGTTGGCCAGTAATATCCCATTCTTTTGATTCGGAAGTGAAGTTTAGGGCCTGATTGGTGTGTTCCACAAATCCCTGAGTGAGTTTCTTCTAGTGCTTTTGTTGCTTCTTCTTCTCCGAGACAGCGCAAAAAGATTCCTTCAAAAGAGCGTCGATAAAGAGTGCCTTGGAAGTATATGAAGCGAGAAGCTCTTCGCCTCACCTCTGTCTTATGACGTAAGTCGTTAGGTAGTTTTCCATGTCTCAAATAATCAATAAGCGGCTGACGCCAGTCTTCTCTTTCAATCTCGTAGATAGAAACTACGCTCACTTGTTCTTTCTCTTCACTACATGATGCTTAGTGGTGGAACGACCCATCTTTGACATACAGGGACATTTATCTCCTCACTACATGATGCTAGTGTTGACGCCAAATTTGCCAAGGCATCGACTTGCTTATTCTCTTTTCGTGGTACATGTTCTAAAGTGACACAATCAAGTGACGTTATCAGTTTAAGTGCATACTTGTGATATGGGATTAATTCTGGCTTCCTGACTTCATATAGTGAGAGGAGGTGTCTGATGACTAATTGAGAATCACCAAAAACTTCAAGGCGAGACATTTTTATATTCATTGCCATTTCCAACACAAGAATCAAAGCTTGATATTCAGCCATGTTATTAGAACAACATTTGGTAAGTGAAAAGGAGAAAGGCAACACCTCCCCCTCTAGTGTGATGAATATAACCCCAGCACCGGCTCCATCTTGTCGTGCTGCGCCATCAAAGAACATTTTCCATGTTCTGATAGTTCAATGAACAGAACATCTTCATCAGGTAGGTCTTCAGAGAACTTCCATTCATCGGGAATAGGATGATCAACTAGAAAATCAGCTAGTGCTTGCCCTTTGACAGCTTTTTGTAAGACGTAGACAATTTCAAATTCTTGAAGCAATAAAGCCCATTTTGCCAATCTTCCTAATAATACTGGTCTTGAGATGATGTATTTGAGGGGGTCGACCCGGGAGATTAATCTTACTGAATGCGCTTGGAGGTAATGTCTTAACTTCTTGATTGCAAACATCAATGCTAGACATGTCTTCTCTATTAGGGAATAATTCAGTTAAGCCCCATTTAATGTCCTACTAAGGTAGTAGAGAGCACTTTCCTTGCCTTCATCATTTTGTTGTGCCAACAATACTCCTAAGGAACGTATTTGAGCCGTAATATAGAGGATAAGTGGGCGTCCTTGTACCGGTGCTCGAAGGACAGGTGGGTTCAATAAGTATTCTTTTATCTTGTTGAAGGCACTAGTACAAGCTTTATCCCAATAGAATGATGTATCCTTCTTCATTAAATGGGTGAATGGTTGACATCGGCCTGCTAAGTTAGAAATAAATCTCCGTATATAGGCCAATTTTCCTTGGAGACTTTTCAACTCATGGATGTTTCTTGGCTCCGGCATTTTTAGAATGGCCTCGATCTTAGACTGATCAATCTCAATTCCTCGATGTCGAACTATAAACCCTAGGAATTTGCCTGAGGACACACCAAATGCACATTTCAATGGATTCATTTTTAGTTGGAATCGAGGTAACCGTTTAAACACCAAACGAAGATCCTACAAATGATTTTCTTTTTCTTTTGATTTCACCACGAGATCATCAACATAGCATTCAACATGTTGGTGAAGCATATCGTCAAAAATCTTCTGCATCGCCCTTTGATAAGTGGCACTTGCATTCTTTAAGCCAAACGACATAACTTTATAGCAATATATCCCTTTTGGAGTTCAGAAAGTCGTCTTCTCCTCATCTGCGGGTGCCATTCGAATTTGATTATAGCCAGATGAACCGTCCATGAAGGTTAATCTCCCATGACCTGTGGTAGCATCTACCATGATCTCAGTAATAGGAAGTGGAAAATCATCTTTGGGACAAGCATTGTTAAGGTCTCAAAAATCCACACAAACACGCATTTGGCCATTCTTCTTTTTTACTGGCACAATATTTGAAATCCACGTAGGATACTTGACCTCACGAATGAACCCTGCTTGGATAAGTTTATTGACTTCAGCTTCAATTTGTGACACGAGTTCAGGACGAAAGCGATGCTGAGTTTGTTTTATAGGTCTAGCCCCATGTTTCACTGCTAGTTGGTGGACAACAACTCTTGGGTCTAAACCTGGCATTTCATCATAAGACCAAGCAAAGATATCTCGATATTCCATTAGGAGTTCCATATAATTCGCTTCCTCTTCAGGTGATAAGTTTGTGTTGATGAAGGTTGGTCGTGGGTTTTCATCAGTTCCTAAGTTAACCTCTTTAAGTTCATCCATTGTAGGCTTATTTTTTGATTCAAGGGAAGATGGAGCTTCCTCAACATCTTCTTCGACGACAAACTTATCATTATCATCTTCTTCAATAGTGATGTGATTTGAAGTGAGACACGTTATTTCATCTTCTTCTTCTTCATTAGAGGGGTTTGTTATCACTATTGTGCGTGTTTTTCCTTTCAATGTCTCTTCAGCACTCACCACCCATTCACATTGTCTCTTCATGCGTGAAGGTATTTTGCTATGAAGAACCTTTGAATCACCCATCAAACCTGTCTCTTTTGACATGGCTTGTCCCAGTCTTGCAAATACTGGTGCGCGTTTTAGCACCCTTTTATTTTGGGTTTCAATCCTAGTAAAAACAGGAGCACGACTTGTAGTTCCACCAAGACGATCCCAGACTGAAACTCTAAGAGGTGTCGGCTGACTTTGTTGTTTGTCCTTCACTTCTTCCACATTTATGTATCGTGAGGCTTCTTTATTAATATGAAAATACAGTGGCGTGGAAGACTCATATCCAAGACCAGCCCTCAAAGTTTTGCCAGAAATTTTCTTCTCTCTCCATGCCTTGCTAGTCCTTGCAAGAACTTGTTTACCTTCAAGTTGAGTCGTATAACCATCCATTGATATCTTGTTGATGTCTTCCTGATTATAGCCAGCCCTAGCTAAAAGCTTGTAAGCATTGGGATCAAAGCCATTTGACCGTTTATCAGGGAGTCCTTTAAAATTTATCACCACCGACTCAGTTTGATAAACAAATCCTTTTAGTAAAGGTTTTGAAACCTTGTTCAAGGCGAGATTAGTAGCTGGCAAGGTCAAGTTTTCAAGCTCTTTACTGATCTTTTCTTCATCTTTTGCAAAAGAAGACTGGCCCTCTTTACTTGCTGATACTGGAATATATCGGAGTGTCGCGGCTTTACATGGTGGTTTATTGTCAACAAAGTTTTCTACCACCTTTTCTTTTCCTTTATTCTTTGTTGGATGAGACACCCCTTCATTTGTAGATGACTTATGCCCTTTTGAGCTCTTAGAGTCAATTATTCCTTCTCCTAAGTGGTCAGGTGGTGATCGTAGTTCTTCCATCATATTTGACTTGAAATAGAATTTTGCGTCTGCAAAATGAGCTTCAGCTATGGTGAAGGGATCGGTGTCTGCCATTATCTTTCTTACTTGTCCATCTCGGCAATACTTAAAACATTGGTGGAGTGTTGAGGAGATGATGCCATTTTCATGTATCCATGGTCGCCCAAGCAACATATTGTAGGTAGTTTTGGCATCTATGACATGGAAAAAAGCATTGGATTCCATATCTTCTATGTGCATTGCAAGCCTTATCTTTCCTATAGCATTTTGCCCTCCTTGATTGAAACCTTGAATCATCAGATGACTTGGGAAGAGTTCATCTATAGGAATCCCTAGCTCTCTCATGGTCTTAAGAGGTAGTATATTGACCGCCGAGCCATCATCCACCAAGATGCGATTTACTATCTTTTCATCAACATATCCTTTAATGAAAAGAGGTCGGTTATGGATTTTTGATCCAAACAACAAGTCCTCATTGTTGAAGGATATCTCTGTTGTGCATACACCGTGAGATAAGTTTGAAGAGTCATCATGATCAATAGGGGTTTTCTCTTCATCAACCTGATAGCAAGCAACAGGTACATTTTCAATTCTTTTCATTTCTATTGGCATGTACTCTTTCAGTGTAACAGGCTTTCTTATACTTTAAGCTGAAAAACCCTCCTTTCTAACTGGTATGGATTTTTGTTGAGTCTTTCGGCGTATCGGCTCACTAATCGGCTTCCTCACCATTTAGATCCTCATTCTTGTTGGCTTTGTCATTTGTATGTGCTTCCTCCTTCCTCTTCTACGCGTGACTAAAGTCCATCCTTCATCATCATAATTTTTCAGACCATTCAGGCTTCAAGTCTTCAACTTGAGGTGTGAGGGTTATACATGGAGTTTGACTTGAGGACACAAAGTGAAACTCATCGGGAAAATGGCATCAAGTCTTATAGGTTCACAGGAGCCGAAACTTATTATAGAGAGTGATTGACATGGTCCTGACTTGACCGTGGTTGTGATATTAGAGGCTGCTACTTCATCATCAAAAACGATATCTCCATTCTCGTGTAGCCTCATGATCTTGTCTTTCAGCACAAAACACTTCTCTACGGGATGACTGATTAAGCGATGATATTTGCAATAATTCGGATTATCTACTTGGTTTGCTTCTTCAGGGCGTTTCACCTCCGGCAACTCAATGATATTTGCCTCAAGCAGATCATCCAGCATCCTAGATATGTCTGAGTCAGGGAATGGATACACTTTTTCCTGTCGCTCTTTCAATGATGGTTTCTTTCTTTCACCCCTTTGAAAGGTAGTTGATGTTGCATGATCATTCCTCTTAACTCCAGTTGGTACTCTTAAAGCAGTCGAGTTAACTACTAGCGATTGCTTTCCCTTGACCTTCAGAGTGCTCTTTCCGAATCTACGACCTTCAGGCTTATTTCTTTTAGGCTCTTGCATAGGTAACGATGAACTTTCAGCCGCCGCAATGCTAAGTTCCATATCATGTGCACGAGTAGCCAATTCTTCAAAAGACTTTGGTTTGATGCCTTGTAGGATATATCGTAGTCCCCAATGCATCCCTTGAATACACATGTCTAGCGCAGAAGTCTCGGTGAGTCGATCTCTATAGTTGAGGCTGAGGTTTCTCCACCGATGAATGTAGTCAATGACAGGCTCTTCCTTCCACTGACGTGCATTAGTGAGTTCAATCATGCTAACCACACGACGAGTGCTATAAAAGCGGTTAAGAAACTCACGCTCCAACTGCTCCCAATTATCAATCGAGCAAGACTCCAAGTCAGTGTACCAGTCAAAGGCATTACCTTTCAAGGAATGAATAAACTGTTTTACCATGAGATCACCATTAGTCCCGACATTGTTGCAAGTCTCCACAAAGTAAGCTATATGTTGTCGAGGATTTCCCTTGCCATCGAACTGCTGAAACTTTGGTGGTTGGTAACTTAGAGGCATCTTTAATAGGTCGATTCTTTGGGTGTACGGCTTCACATACAAATATGAGGGTTGAATCGACCTTTCCACCTGGTCTGTGATGGCTTCCTTGATGAGTTCTTTCAGTTGATTTGTGGTGAAGATACCATCAGTAATACCATGTATATTCTCCACAGCTCCGATTGCAGATTCCTCAATGACATCTAGTTGATCTACTTGAAAAGCCTTGTTAGTCGAGGTTTGGCCTCTTTCGTTCAAGCTCTCAAGTTTGTTCATCAACTTTGCTATCTCGCGGTCTTTTGCCTTGAGTGAAGTCGAAAGCCCCTCGACGAGTTTTGTCAAGTTAGCCACTTGATCTTCTAAAGATGTTGTCTCGGTCATCATCACTGACATGGTGCTAGAACCCGAAGCCTTATTTGGTGATTGACACAGAGAAGTTTCCATAGGTGAATCGTCAAAGTCGCCTTGAGTGTTGAAGACCATTTTGCGCGCCTCACTTGACTTTTGTAGTGGAGTTGCTTGTGGCTTCATCTTTGAGGTGACATCTTGTGCCCCTCTTGCATTCGAAGTTGACGTCATCTTGAGAATCAGCCTAGTTTGTGCATACAACTCGACAATGGATTTTGTTTTCAATGGCGGAGTTGAAGAATCTTCAATAGTATGTCGGGGACTTGAATCAATGGCCTTGTTGCTTTTCGAAGCGACAATGGTGATCATGTTCCTCCTATTTGCCATTGAGAGTTTGTTGAAAATTGTTTCTTGAAGGGAAGGGATGAAAGGTAGAGATTTCCCCAGTGGAGTCGCCAGAAATTTGTAGACACAATTTTGTTCACCTGTAATTAAACAAGCACATGTGTACAAATATATGATTTTATTAAATATATGAATGGGTACAATCTCTATGTAATATATTCTATCAAAAGAATATGGCAATCCTTTGATTCTTCCCTTGGATTTGATATATGGTGACTTGATTTATTTGAGTAATCAAGCTAAGATTTGTGCTTTGCAAGAACGCGAATTTGGGCGTGTATTGCGAAGCGAGATGTTGTGATTTGATGCTTTGAAGAGTACCTTGATTTGTCTTCAAAGTGTTGTTGAAGAACTCTTATGGGGGGTGTTTTGGTTTGATCCAACAGATCTTCGTTCTTTGTAGACTTCAAGCGTAGATGAAGGAGGCTTGAGAACTCTTTGAGAGAGAGAGCTTCGTTGCTTGAAGAGCTTATCTTGAAGAAAATTTGTATCTCCAAGAATCCAACCTCCTGCCTTTAGGTTAAGGCCCTCTATTTATAGAGATTTGTAGGGGCTCTCAGGTCTTTTCCAATGCCACGTGGCGTAATTTTATTGGTTGGTCTTTATTGACAGGATCTTGCATTTATGTCCGTCTTTATTCCAATGCCACGTGGCGTAATTTTATTGGTTGGTATTTATTGACAGGATCTTGCATTTATATCCGTCTTTATTGATGAAATCTTGCCTTTATGACGAAATATCTTGAATATCTCATTTCAAATGTCAACTTTTCATTGGCCAAGAAATATTTGAAGGCTTATTTGTTTTCCATGTCATTTATTTCAATTTTATTTTATTCTTTAATTTATTTCCATGATGAAATTTGATTGGCGGAAAATTTATGTTTCTACACGAGTACTTGCCCAGCGGGAGCCTCCAAGAAAGCCTTTTCCAGAAAAGCAACATTTCGACATGGAAGATCTGGACTCTTCTAAACCTGACAATATTGTCCATGGTGATCTTCAATCACAAAACATCCTCCTAAATTCTGAACTTAGCAGCGAGATATGTGAGTTTGGAATTCGCAGGCTGATAACAGCTTAAAGGGAAAAACCAATAAAAATCCTTGAAAAATAAAAAATCTGAAGTTGGTGTTTTAGGTCAAGTGACCGTCAATGAAGAAGAATTATAAATTAAATTATACAATTATAAATGTGAATAGCCTCAACTCAATTATGGAGGGAACATGCACGTCATTTCTCAAATTAAGAGTTTGTTTTTTAGGTGAAATGGGGGCTCTGGTCCCCTCAGAAACTGCAGGATCGATGATCTAATCTTATCAACAGCAATCCTTGGTAGTTTTCAAAATAAAGAACGCCAGGGGGCCTGCAAATGGAGGCATTTATTATAATATTTAAATTTCGAGACAACAAATAATTAAAGAAGGGCCAGCCAGGTTGTTTTCTTCTGTTCAAAGACGAACAGAATTTGATCTCTTCACACAAGTTCTAGTGTGAAGATCTAATTGTTCGACGAGATTATTTCATGGATGAACTTGTCCAAATTAATGGAGGATGTGCCCTTCGGTCCTGCAGCTTCTTCAGCCAGCCTTTTCCACTCCATAGCCTTTGCCCTCATTTTCTCACCCTCATCCCCTTCCATCAGCTCCTTCACAAGCATCTCCACTTCTTCCCTCTTAACGTTATTGTCAATCTCCATACCAACTCCCCATTCGTTGCAGCTATACCTGCAGTTCATTGCTTGATCAGCAAAGAAGGGCCAGCACACCATGGGAACACCAGCACACAAGCTCTCAATGGTCGAACCCCAGCCACTATGAGTTAGAAACCCCCCAACTGCTGGATGGTTAAGAACTTCCTCTTGTGGGCACCAGCTTGTAATGAAACTACGATTTTCAGTTTCTGCAAACTCAGCTGGTAAAACTGCTGACTCACCAGTGACCAAATCTGGCCTTATAATCCACAGGAATGAGATCTTACTATTAGCTAGTCCCATTGCAAACTCCACTAGTTGATCAGCCGTCATCACCGTTATGCTTCCAAAATTCACGTACACCACTGATTTGGGTTCTTTTGTGTCAAGCCATTGAAGACACGCACGGTCTTCTTTCCATAGATTGTAACCAATAGACTTCAAACCATTTTCTTCGATTTGATTTAGGAGTAACTGGAGTGGACCAATGGAGTAAACTCGAGGGAAAATAGTGGAGAGGCCATCTAAAACTTCTGCTTCCAAGGCATCAAAAGTATGCAAAGCAATTGCACGAGCTTTAACAGAAGTTTCAGCAGCTCCCATGACAAAGTTAAACACAACGTCATCTGGATCTGTTGTCTGAATAAATGGAAAATCTTTAAGACGAACGTCTTTCATACCAGGAGCGCAGTCTACTTTTGTCTCAAGATAGTCATTGCTTAGATCCCTCAAATCTGCAAAACACAATGCTATTAGACCAAGCTCTACATGAAATTTCATTGCTTAGAAAAGAATAAAGCTGTCAAATAGTAATAATGCCACTTTACTTAAAAGTTCAATAACTAAACTTAAAAGTACGTGAATTACCTTTGATTGGGATGAAGCCTTTCTCTCTGAGAGCATAGAGCTGTTTAAATCCCATATACCCACATGCATTCATAGTGGCATACATCACAACTGGAAGACCAACTTCTTCCCCAGCTTTGATGGAGAATGGAGCAAAAGGATCTGCAACAACGCAAGTAATCGGGGGATTGTCCTCTGATACTGTGTTTTTGAGTTTTAAAAGGAGATCTGTGAAGGGTGCCAAGAAGTTTTTGCTGATGGCATCACAGAGAGAAGGTATGGCTTGGGTGGCATCAATATCTGAAGGAGGAAGGCCATCAGGAATGGTTCTGAAATGGAAGCCTGGCAAATCATCAAGGGCATCAGGTCCTCGTGACCTAAGCAAACGTTTGTGATTGAATTCTGTGTTGACAAATGTGATGTGAAGACCTTTGTAGTGAAGAAGCTTTGCAAATTTAAGCATGGTCTTTATATGACCTTGGACTGGACTCGGGATCACAACAACATGAGGCTTGGAAATAGATCCCATCTCCCTCTCCTTCTCTCTTTCTATCTTCCTAGCGAGCTTCACTATGTTCAATCCCGACGAGCCTTTTCTTGTGATTTATAGGCAGCAATGCTTGTTTTTCTATTTCCAAATTTTTATCTTCCTTGATTTTTTTTTATTTTATTAATGTCATGTTTTTCTTCTTGTATTCTAGCTAGTCATCACAATGCTAGATTTTACCGCGTAATTATTATTATAATATATAAAATATTATCAGCAAAATCAGCTGGTAGCCTGTAACGTATCTCCATCATCTATTATTGGCCCTTTTATCGAGTCGCACGAATGAATGATACGCTTATTTGACCCATTTATTTTTTCATTGAAAATTATTATTAAAATATATATGCCACTAGAAAACTTTATTCACAGCAATGAAAATAATAAAAAATTAATAAAACTCTTTGGAACAACGAGATTTGAACCCACATATACAAGCGTGGAAACCCGCAGCAAAACACCACAGCAAAACCCGCAGCTAGCATCTGAAGTTTGAACCTAAGAACTTCTGCAGAGATCCATGCATGGCTCCTTATCCCGAGGTGCTTACTTCTATCGTATGGATTTGTTTTTGCTTTTTTCTATTACATTTAGGAAATCTCAGTGTCTCGTTGCAAGATAGGAGTTAACACCGACTGCTCATCTCTCTCTCTCTCTCTCTCTCTCTCTAACCTCCGTTTTCATCGAATTAACTTCCGGCCCTTCTTGTCCTGATAAAACACATGGCTAATGCCGGGGGTACGTCATCAACTTGCACGTCCCAAGGAAGTGTGGAGCAGCCATCCTTAAAGTATTAAATTTTTATTTTTTAATTTAATCTCGATTCTTTTATTTGTTTTTTGGTTCTTTGTATAGTTAATTTTTATTTTTGTTTTAAATGCAGTTTATGTTAAAAAACAGAGTAAGTTTAGCTTTATAGATGTAAAATGATAGTAAAACTCTCTCTTATGTATTTATAATAAATTTTTTGTTATTAGTGATTTGTTATCTTTTTTTTTATGTGTTTTGTTTACGTGTGACTTGATATATTTTTAGTATAAAATGATTTTTCTTTAAAAACACATTAAATTATTTTTTTAATATTTATTCCTGATATTATTGTATTAAAAGTATTTCAAAACATCGAGATTAAATTAATTTGAGATTTAAAAAAAAATACTTAGTTCATTTTTTTATATATATATATATTTTAATGTGTTAATATTAAACAAATATCAAAATATATAATTACCCTTACATATTTTTCAGAAAATATCGTTCTTATTATTTTCTATGCTTTATCCATAATAAAATAAATATAAAAAAAACTAAATAGTCAAAAGTTTTGTAGACAAACATGAAAGAAAATATCACATTAAATTAAATTGTTTTTGATAATCTAGTAATGTAACAATAATAAGAATACTAATTTTGTTTTCAACGGTTGATTTCCAGCCACTGTGAGTGAGAAACCCCCCGATTGATGGGTGGTTCAGAATATTTTCTTGCGGATAAAGAAGATATTAAAGAAGATGAGTAGATCAAGAGCAACGACATGCAGATCAATCTGATGCCTCCTTGTTCATTCACCGTTCTGCCTCCTGCAATGTCTATGTGCTTGTCTATGTGGATGACATCATTGTTACTGGGTCTGACCTACAACGTGTCCACCACTTCCTTGATCAACTATGCGCCACATTTGACAGTCGCCGCTGGGTGAACTCAATTTTTTCCTTGGTCTGGAAATCACTCGGTTTGTTGACCATCTATTCCTTTCTCAAACTCGATATGCAGTTGACTTATTGAAACGGTTTAATATGGCTGAGTGTAAACCGTGTCCTATGCCATTATCTTCCGATACCCGCCTATCGTGTTTGGATGGGGATCCCGTATCTGATCCTTCTCTTTACCGAAGCATGGTAGGTGACCTGCAATATCTTACCCTCTCACGATCTGACATCTCATTTGCCGTTAATCAAGTGTGTCAGTTCATGCACAACCCCCGCTCATCCCATCTTCAGGCTGTCAAGCGTATTCTTCGGTACATTAAGGGAACAGTTGATCAAGGCCTTATCTTCCACCAATCTGATGACTTTAGTCTACGCAGCTTTTTGGATGCTGATTGGGCCGGTTCTGTAGATGATCGTCGCTCCACTACTGGTGCATGCATATTCTTCGGCCCCAATCTTCTCACCTGGACTGCCAAGAAACAGTCTACCGTTTCTCGCTCTAGCACAGAAGCTGAATATCGGGCACTTGCCCACACAGCTGCTGAAATTCGCTGGTTTGGATTCTTATTTCATGAACTTGGTATCCCTCTCCAAACTGCCCCTTGCATTTATGTTGATAATATCTCTGCTATTCACATGGCTGCTAATCCCATCTTCCATGCTTGCACTCGCCACATTGAAATTGACTATCACTTTGTTCGCGAATTAGTTGCTCAAAAAGCTCTCCACACCATCCATGTTCCTTCTGCTCATTAGCTTGCCGACATCTTCACCAAGGGCTTGAGTCGTGATCGGTTTTGTCTTCTTAAGTCCAAGCTTAATATTAAAGAAGATGAGCAGATCAAGAGCAACGTCATGCAGATCACAAGCAAGATCACAAGCAACGACATTCCTCAACAGAATTAATTCTCAATCAATTGTGATATACAAAATTAATTGTACTTACCTTATATAGCTATATTCTGTAAATAGCATTAACCCTTGTATCAATATATATACAGCAAACCATGAATAATAAAAAAAAGTCTGCAGTGACAATTGTTCAGAACTCTTTCTCAATTCTCATCTCGTCCCCTGTTCTCCTCTTTAATTCTTGAAATCCTTTAGCGGACACCAACTAGCAATGAGACCACGTTTTTTAGTTTCTGCAGCAAACTCAGCTGGCAAAATCGCCGTTTCACCGAAAACCAAATCCGGCCTTATAACCCACAAGAACGAGATCTCGCTATTAGCCAGTCCCATCGCAAACTCCACCAGCTGCTCTGCTGTCATCACTGCTATGCTTCCAAAGTTCACATAGATAACTGATTTGGGCTCCTTGGTATCTAGCCACTGAAGGCATTCACTATCTTCTTTCCACAGATTGTATATATCCGATAGAGCTCAAACCATGATGATCTTCCTGAATTTGATGGAACCTTCCGAGTGAAAAAGCTTTGCCAATTTAAGCATGGTCTTTATATGGCTCTGTAGTGGACATCAGCTTCTGGCTTGGATCCCATCTTTCATCGCGCTCTCTCTCTGCTTGCTTTCTTCACTCTCTCTCTGCTTCCTTGTTCATGCGTACATGAAACATCTCGTATCATTCCTTTATAATATTATTGGAAATATTATTTTGAGTTCATGTTTTTTTTTCTTCCCGGTTTTTTTTCATGCTTTACAGAGTCTCCTACTTGATTAGAATATGTGAAATGGGGGCTCTGTTGCCTTCAAAAACTGCAGGATCGATGATCTAATCTTATCAACAGCAATCCATGGTAGTTTTGAAAATAAAGAACGCTAGAAGGGGCCCTGCAAATGGAGCCTTTATTATGATATATAAATTTCAAGACAACAAATAATTGAAGAATGGGCCAGCCAGGTTGTTTTCTTCTGTTCAAACATGAACAAAAATTTGATCTACTTGTTTGACGAGATTATTTCATGGAAGAACTTGTCCAAATTAATGGAGGATGTGCCCTTGGGTCCTGCAGCTTCTTCAGCCAACCTTTTCCACTCCATAGCCTTTTCCCTCATTTTCTCACCCTCACCCCCTTCCATCAGCTCCTTCACAAGCATCTCCACTTCTTCCCTCTTAACGTTATTGTCAATCTCCATACCAACTCCCCATTCGTTGCAGCTATACCTGCAGTTCATTGCTTGATCAGCAAAGAAGGGCCAGCACACCATGGGAACACCAGCACACAAGCTCTCAATGGTCGAACCCCAACCACTATGTGTTAGAAACCCCCCAACTGCTGGATGGTTAAGCACTTCCTCTTGTGGGCACCAGCTTGTAATAAAGCTACGATTTTCAGTTTCTGCAAACTCAGCTGGTAAAACTGCTGATTCACCAGTGACCAAATCTGGCCTTATAATCCACAGGAATGAGATCTTACTATTAGCTAGTCCCATTGCAAACTCCACTAGTTGATCAGCCGTCATCACCGTTATGCTTCCAAAATTCACGTACACCACTGATTTGGGATTTTTTGTGTCCAGCCATTGAAGACACGAACGGTCTTCTTTCCATAGATTGTAACCAATAGACTTCAAACCATTTTCTTCCATTTGATTTAGGAGTAACTGGAGTGGACCAATGGAGTAAACTCGAGGGAAAATAGTAGAGAGGCCATCTAAAACTTCTGGTTCCAAGGCATCAAAAGTATGCAAAGCAATTGCACGAGCTTTAACAGAGGTTTCAGCAGCTCCAATGACAAAGTTAAACACAACTTCATCTGGATCTGTTGTCTGAATAAATGGAAAATCTTTAAGACGAACGTCTTTCATACCAGGAGCGCAGTCTACTTTTGTCTCAAGATAGCCATTGCTTAGATCCCTCAAATCTGCAAAGCACAATCTTATTAGACGAAGCTCAAACATAAAATTTCATTGCACATAATCATTGATCTTGCCCGCCCGTATGATTTAAGCGTAGTTATTCTTGTCGGAACGAGGACATATCAAATCAATTAAATTGTAATATTATTTTCTGAAGGTATTTGCTAAATGATTTCAACGATTTGATTTCTAGGAGTATTTTTTTTTAAGATATATTGAAATATTTTTATTTAAATTTATTATTATATTAATATATCGAAACGATATAAAAACAACCAGTTTTTTTTATAGGAATTTGAAGTTAAAGCGGTGACCCAACCTCTTAATTACTGTCAGATTTATAGAGAAGTGATTTAATTAGAAAACGAAATTATATAAAATCGGCTTGGTTCTATGGCACGTTTTTTGAATTATGCTAAAAAAAAGTTGCAAGGAAAATATATTATAAAAAAAAGTTGTTGTCGTGATAAAGACGTAAAATATTATAATCATTTCTTCATCAAGTTGCAAGGAAAAATCTGGATGCGTGGAAATTTAGAAAAGAATAAAGCAGTAAAATAGTAATAAAGCCACTTTGCTTAAAAGTTCATTAACTAAACAGGTATGTGAATTACCTTTGATTGGGGTGAAGCCTTTCTCTCTGAGAGCGTAGAGGTGTTTGAATCCCATATAGCCACATGCATTCATAGTGGCATACATCACAACTGGAAGACCAACTTCTTCCCCAGCTTTGATGGAGAATGGAGCAAAAGGATCTGCAACAACGCAAGTAATCGGGGGATTGTTCTCTGATACCGTGTTTTTGAGTTTTAAAAGGAGATCTGTGAAGGGTGCCAAGAAGTTTTTGTTCATGGCATCACAGAGAGAAGGTATGGACTGGGTGGCATCAATATCTGAAGGAGGGAGACCATCAGGAATGGTTTCAAAATGGAAGCCAGGCAAATCATCAACGGCATGAAGTCCTCCTGACCTAAGCAAACGTTTGTGATTGAATTCTGTGTTGACAAATGTGATGTGAAGACCTTTGTAGTGAAGAAGCTTTGCAAATTTAAGCATGGTCTTTATATGACCTTGGAGTGGACATGGGATCACAACAACATGAGGCTTGGAAATAGATCCCATCTCCCTCTCCTTCTCTCTTAATTACCAGCCTGCTAGCTTCTGTAATATGCTCATTCTCATAGTCTTTTCCTGTCTTATATAGCCTCCAAAATGCAAGGATCGTTCTAATTAAATATTCTCAGCAAAATTGGCTTATTTGACTCCGACATCTATCGAATTAGGCCCGTTTCTATTCGTATGAATGCACGATTCGCTTATTTGACCCAACTATTTCTTTCAATGGAAATTATTATTAAAATATATATACAGTTGTAGCCTTCAAGATATAGCTTGACAGTCGGTTTTCAAATCTATTATAAGAAAATTTGGCAATGGTTTTAATATAAAAGAGCATAAATATTTTCTTAATTACATTTAGCATAATATTGTTAGAAAATAATTTAAATTATATTCTGGAGTCTTACCTGACAAATTATATTTTTAGGTGAGATATTCATTAACATGGTATGGGAGTCTTGTTGACCCAGCGGTCACGAGTTCGAATCTCACCACTCTCATTTTATTGGATAAAAATCAATCATAAGATACAATGACCTTGTGTGCAAGTTTGAAATCCCAAAGGCCTTTCACTTTAGGAGGTGTGTTAGAAAATAATATAAATCATATTTTAGAACCTTATTTAACAACATAAATTTTTAAATGAGATGATTACTTAACAAATATAATATGTATTTTGTAAGGTCCACGCGTTTATATACCTAATTAGAAGAAACGTGTACGGGGACTAGATAAACTATTTGTATACGTGCAGGAAGTGATCAAATGTTATATTCAAATTTAAGTGAAATGTGTGCTATGGAATTCATATGTTGCAAAAAGCAATATAGAAGGTAGCCGGGAAACAAACAGTTTTATTCATGCGATTATATTCATGAAGTCTGCAATAAGTGGTTGTTGAGCCACGTGATTGTAAAACCGGTTCAGCACAAATAAATTTTTTTCTCTCCAGAATAGCAGGCGTGATTATGGGGTGTTTCGGCTGATATTGAGTTGAAATTTCTGAGACAGACCAAAATTTAAACCGAGACAAAAATATTATTTTATCTAGTTTTTTTATTGGTACGAAACATTTCAACTGCTTTAGCCAAAACAAAACGGTATTAATAACCTTATTAGGAAGGCACGATACACTTATTTGACCTAACTATTAAAATATATATACAGCTGTAGCCTTCAAGATATAGCATAAATATTTTCTAATTACATTTAGCATGATATGCATTTTGTAAGGTTCACGCGTCTATAAACCTAATTAGAAGAAACGTGTACGGGGACTAGATAAAGTATTTGTATACGTGCAGGAAGTGATCATATGAACGACATTCAATGCATGAATCAAATGTTATATTCAAATTTAAGAGAAATGTGTGCTATGGAATTGCAAAAAGTAATATAAAAGGTAGCCGGGAAACAAACAGTTTTATTCATGCAATTATATTTATGAAGTCTGCAATAAGTGGTTGGTGAGTCACGGTGATTGTAAAACCGGTTCAGCACAAATAAATTATGGCTATGAATCAATGCTGTTAAATCTACCAGTTTTATTTATTTTATAATCTCAATTCAAAAGAAAAGAGGATGTCGGCTGTCCCTTTTGTGCAGCTGCAGCCCCGTTCCTTTTTCCTTCCCTTCCCTCTCTTCCTCCAAAGCCAGAAGCACAGGCCCTCTCTGCCTCCAACCGACAGCCACAGCCTCCCATCCTTTTCGCCGATCGACTCTCTCAGGTCCCCATCTCCTCACCGTCAGCCACGCACACCTATTTCATTTCTCCAATAGCCACTGCCAACGACGAATCCATCATCAGCCCAAAGATCAGCCACCAGTTACAGCCCTATTGCCTTCAGCCCCTTTCCGGCAACCAGCCACCCTCTCTCCCGTCTCTCCTTCTCCGGCCAACAAGCCCTACGATCTCCTTTCCTCTTCCCCTCCAGCCACCACAGCAGCCACACTCTCCAGCTCTCTCAACCTCCATCAGTTCTCCTTCTCCGGCTTTCCCATCGGATCGGACCCTTAGTCGAACGACTGGCCATCGACAACCTTGACCGTTAAAAACCAAAAAAATAGATCTGCAGAAGGGGGACGAACAAATTGCTTTTGTGTGTTGTTATTTCTTTTTGTTTGTTTTGTGTTTTCTTCGCAGGTTACCATGACATCACCGCCGGTGGGAGAGAGGAGAAGGGAAGATCTACACTACCCCCGAAACCACCACCAGCTCCGACCAGCTCCCTCCCCTTAATCTAACCCACGGCAGTCCAGCCACCTGAAGAAGCCGAAAGAAGACCGAAGAAGAACAGATCGAAGGAAAACAGAAGAAGAACGGACCGAGAGGAGAGAGGAACTTAGCTGCTTTGTTTGTGTTTGTTTTCTATGTTTTTTTTTGTGTTGCAGGTCGCCGTGGAGGCCACCACCGGCGAGAGTGTGAAGAGAAGAGGCGGATCTGTTGGCTTTCCCCTGCCCTTACTGCTCACCGGCCACGCGTCGCTAGTGACGGTGGCGCGTGGGCAGACGTGCCACCACCCCCCTGCACTGCAGCCACTGTCCCAGCACTATTCCTAAAGTCCTTTTTTGTATTTTTCTTTATGTTTATGTGTTTTATTTGAACTTATTGTATTTTAATTATTATTTGTGAAATGTAATAAAAAAAATGGAAAAAAGATAATGTGTGTGTGAGTTGTATTTTATTTGTAAAATATAATGAAAAAGAAAGAAAAGAGAATGTGTGTGTGTGTGTTGTGTTGTGTTTGTGTTTTATTCATGTTTTGTTAAGGAAATAATGATTATAAAATAAAAAATAAAAAAAATTGTGTTTTAATTTGCATACGGCCACTACACTAGCATATTTTTAAAAAAGTCATTTTTCTTTCAAAAAAATATATATTATCTTGGAGTTTGAAGAGAAAATGTGTTTTAGCATGGATTTTACAAAGAAAAATTCATTTCTTGCATTTTGAGATTTTACAACATATTTGTAAAAATCCAAATGGTATTGGCCAATATTTTAAAAATATAAAAATCTTATTTTTTGGGAATTTATTATTCACTGTCGGTATTCGGATAAATAAATCTTAAGGGGTTAATATCCAAAATATTCGGGGGGGATAGTATGCTATTATTTATTATTCGATGTTTGGATAAATAAATCCTAAGGGGTTAATATCCAAAATATTTGGCAGGGATAGTATGCTATTATTCATTGTTTGGTGTTTGGATAAATAAATTCTAAGGGGTTAATATCTAAAATATTCGGCGGGGATGATAATAATCAATAAAAATTATAGGATTATTCTAAGCGGTGATCGATTGCTTTTTCAATGGAAACTTTTTTTTTATGTGAATAAATATGACTTATTGAAGCATTCAAAATCACATCGAAATAGACAATGCAACTTACCTTAGGTAAGGCGTACTAGGGGTGATAATACCTTCCCTTTACGCAATCAGTCCCCTAACCTTGAATCTCTGACCAGACCAGTACAAATCGGGTGTTCCTAGCGACCCTCAACAGCCAGGTGGCGACTCCTTCCCAACTCCACTGCAAGAGCCAGGATCCCTCCAGGGACGCCGCGCGGCGACATGCGACAACTTCCACTGTTTTGCACGCGTGATTAATTATTCGAATTTGTAAGAATTTGAAATACAATTAATATCAGTATATTCAATTATATTGTTGTTACAATAGGGAGTTTATATAAAAAATAATTACAATACAATTTTAGATAAAATATAATACACTTTAAATTATCAGAAATATTTTCCCTATTATAGTTATAAACGGCTATATTGAACTAAAAGATTATATTTCAACACTCCCCCTCAAGTTGGAGTGTAAATATTTATCATGGCCAACTTGCTAATTACATTCATCAGATTGTCTTTGTGAGTACATCAGCTAGCTGATCCTCCGACCGAACAAACAGAAATTTAATAATTTTCTGATCATGATTTTCCTTAATGAATTGTCGGTTGACTTCAACATGTTTGGTAGGATGAGGTTGTACCGAGTTGTGTGCAATCTTGATAGCTGCCTTATGATCATAGTGTAGACGTATGAATACCTCATAATCAATCACCAAATCTTGTAATACATGTTTTATGCATAATAATTAGCATACACCATGAGTCATACCTCGGTATTCTGCTTCTAGAGTTGATCTAGCAACCACTTTCTGCTTCTTGCTTCTCCAAGTAACGAAGTTTCCTTCTACAGAACTAAAGTAACCTGACATTGATCTCCTAACGGTCTGATTTCCTATCCAGTCTAAGTCTATATATCCTTCAATTTCATGAACCTCATTTTTAGAGAATAGTAGTCCCCTTCTTGGTGCACTCTTCAAGTACCTCAAGATTTGATATACTGCTGACATATGTTCTTCATCTGGAGAGTGCATGAATTGATTTACCAAACTTACTGCATACGCTATATCTGGCCTAGTATGTGATAGATATATTAACTTTTTAACTAACCATTGATAACACCTTTTGTCCGTCGGATTTTGATTTGCAGAGTCTTCAGGCTTATGATTTATATCTATAGGTGTTTCGGCAGGTTTGCATGCTAGCATTCTTGTTTCAGTGAATAGATCTAATACATATTTTCATTGGGATAAACATATTCCAGTTTTTGACCTTGAGACCTCGATTCCCAAGAAGTACTTCAATGATCCGAGATCTTTCATTTCAAATTTTGATGTTAGAAACTATTATAGTGTTTTTCTCTCTTCTAAGTCATTTCCTGTCAGGACTATATCATCCACATATACAATCAAAGTTGTTACCTTTCTTCTTTGTGTTTTATAAACAAGGTGTAATCTGAATTACTTTGCTTATAACCAAATTCCTTCATTATGGAGGAGATTCTTCCAAACCAAGCCCGGGGTGATTGCTTCAGGCCATATAACGCCTTTTTCAACTTGTACACTTCAGAGCTGCATTAGGATTTTGTTTCAGCTCCAAGTGGTAGTTCCATATAAACTTCTTCCTCGGGTTCTCTATTGAGAAAAGCATTCTTAACGTCGAATTGCTACAATACCTAGTCTCGATTCGCTGCTAGAGATATGAGAATATGAATGGTATTCATTTTTCCCACCAGAGCAAAAGTCTCTTGATAATCAACTCCATACTTCTGTGTATACCCCTTAACAATAATTTTTTGACCTTTGGGTAGTGAACATAGTTCTCAGGTGTTATTCCTCTAAAGTGCCACCATTTCTTCATTCATCGCCTTAGATCATCTTGAGTCCGCTAATGCATCCTGTCGCACCCCAAAAATGGTGGTATGCGGCGTCGTGGCAACTAGTCCCTGTGATCGGGGAGGTTAAATGTCAAAGGGATTATCTATTGTAGTAAAAAGGGAGTCGCCACCTAGTATTATGGTTACTAGGAAACCTAAACTGGTCTTTCAGAGATTCTAGGGTAAGGGACTGGTTGCGTAAAGGGAAGGTTTTAGCACCCCTAGTACGCCCTACCTAAGGTAAGCTGCTTGGTGTTTTTGTTTGCTTATGATTTGTTATATTATTAATCTTTTGAAAATGTATTGGTTGTATTATCCCCACATAATATTTTGGATAGTAACCCCTTTAGGATTTATTTATCCAAATACCGATAGTGAATAACAGCATATTATCCCCGCCGAATATTTTGGATGTTGACCCCTTAGGATTTATTCATCCAAACACCAACAGTGAATAACAGCATATTATCCCCATCGAATATTTTGGATATTAACCCTTTTAGGATTTATTTATCCAAGCATCGATGATGAATAATAAATCAAAAGAATAAAAAAGAAAAAAATGGGATTTTAATATTTTTGGAATATTGGCCAATACCCTTTGGATTTTACAAACATGTTGTAAAATCCAAAAATGCAAGAAATGATTTTGCTTTGTGAAATTCATGCAAAAAAATCAATTTTTTCCTTAAAATTCCAAGGTAATATATTTTTTGAAACAAAAAGATTTTTTTTTAAAATATGCTAGTGTATTGGTCGTATGCACAAAAACAACACATTTTTTGTTCTAGATATTTTCCTAAAAAATATATATAAAAAATATATATTTTTTATATTTTTCTATTATTTTATTTATTTTATATCTATTTACTGGTGGGCTGGACTGCCAGCCCACCAGTTTGAGGTCTGGGCTGCCAGCCCAGCCTGTCTCGGGCTGGGCTGCCAGCCCTCACAGGAGCTGGGCTTGCGGCCCGGCTTCGCCGGCTGGGCTTGCGAAGATCAGGCCGGGCACAATGCCCGGCCTGACTAACCTGCGGGGAAGTGAGTTCAATTCACTTCCCCCGCATGCAAGAAGAAAATGAACAGTAGATTGGTAAATTTTCAAGTGTGATGAGAGGCGTACCTGTTAACACCTTTGGGAAGAGGACGTCGAGGTGGTTCTTCCGGTCATGGTGGCGTCGGAAACGGTGGCCTGTGGTGGCCGGAAATGGGGTCGGAAGGAGACGGGCTGTGCTTGCTGGCGTCGGGGCTGCTCGGTTTTCTTCTCCGGAGAAGGTGGCTGAGCTGCTGGGGTTGATGGAGGAGACGAAGGTGATGTCTGGTGGTGCTGAGGAGGGATGTGGGTGGTCGACGGTGATGGAGGCTGGCTTGCCGAGAGGGAGAGAGAGAGAGCTTCGGGTCTGTTTCTAGAGAGAGAGAAGAGAAAAAAAACGAGAGAAGGAGAGTGGAGGGGAACAGATGCGAGGGAAGGAAAGATTCAAAACTTCAACAAATTTTCCTTGTTTCTTTCAGCTTTTTTTTCGTTTCTTTTCCTCTCCCTTTTGGTTCCTTTCTGCTCATCCTTTTTATAGGCAACGTAGAAGTTACCGTTGCAAGCAACGGTAAGCTTCTCTTTTTCTTTTCTTTTTCTGCTGTGACAGGCTTGCCGGTGGCTACATGCAGCGGCTGGTCGGCAGCTATGTCTGCTGCCTTGTGAGGTCAAAGTGTGTTTTTGGTCCCTTAATTTATAATTTTTCTCTAATTGAACCTCCATTTGATCTGCATTTATGATTTTGTGCAATTATACCCTCTGTCGAACTTCAATATCAACCCTAGCTTTGCGCGACCCTTTTTATTCTGGTCTTTGGTTTCTGATTTTTGCGATTTAAGCCTCAATCGCCCATTAAACTCTCAATTTATTCAATTTGCCCTTGTAACAAGATATTTTTGGATTTTTTTGTTTTTTTCTATTTTTTTCTTTTTTTCTTTCGAAACACAAAAATAAGTAGGTCAAAATTTGGGTAGCAACAGATGCCCCCTCTTTACAATGCTTACGACTAAAGTCTTGTAAAAGACTTTAAATAGTAAGTGTTGTAAAGAAAAATAGAATGATGGATATGGGTCTCATTATTCTGGGTGACCTACCCAAGTTAGTAGAGTCTCGATAGTGACGGATGCCTTACCCGGGTCTGATTATGACGGGTGACCTGCCCGGGTTAGAATAATTATAACGGTCTCATTTTTCTGGGTGACCTACCCGGTTAGCGTGGTCTTATTTTTCTGGGTGACCTACCCGGTTAGAATGGTCTCATTTTTCTGGGTGACCTACCCAAGTTAGTATGGTCTCATTTTTCTGGGTGACCTACCCGAGTTAGTATGGTCTCATTTTTCTGGGTGACCTACCCGGTTAGCGTGGTCTCATTTTTCTGGGTGACCTACCCGGTTAGCGTGGTCTCATTCTTCTGGGTGACCTACCCGAGTTAGCGTGGTCTCATTCTTCTGGGTGACCTACCCGGTTAGTATGGTCTCATTCTTCTGGGTGACCTACCCTTGTTAGTATGGTCTCATTCTTCTGGGTGACCTACCCGGTTAGAATGGTCTCATTTTTCTGGGTGACCTACCCTTGTTAGCGTGGTCTCATTTTTCTGGGTGACCTACCCGGTTAGAATGGTCTCATTTTTCTGGGTGACCTACCCAAGTTAGTATGGTCTCATTTTTCTGGGTGACCTACCCGGTTAGAATGGTCTCATTTTTCTGGGTGACCTACCCAAGTTAGTATGGTCTCATTTTTCTGGGTGACCTACCCAAGTTAGCGTGGTCTCATTTTTCTGGGTGACCGACCCGGCTATCATGGTCTCATTTTTATGGGTGACCGACCCGGATAGCGTGGTCTCATTTTTATGGGTGACCGACCCGGTTAGTATGGTCTCATTCTTATGGGTGACCTACCCTGATATCATGGTCTCATTTTTATGGGTGACCGACCCGGCTAGCATGGTCTCATTTTTATGGGTGACCGACCCGACTATCATGGTCTCATTTTTATGGGTGACCGACCCGGCTCGAGGAACGAAACAGCACCGATTCTCAATTCATCTTCCGCGGTTTTGTCGACCTAAGATTCTGTTTCTCCATATCTTTCATGACTTGCAATTACATCAGCTTTCGCCACACCTTTCCTGTCAGGTTAGTATTATGACAATAATATGCATGTTTTGTTACCTCTTTAGAAACATAGGTTCCCACCCTCTTCGTGGTAACCTTCCTTCATAGGATGTGTTCCCCCATGCCATATCTTTACGCTTGGCGACGAGACTTTTTGTTCCACATGGGACCCTTTCTAGCTCCATTGTAGTTTTCTTTATTTTTTACTCATGTCTAAAAAACTCAAAACGATATATACTTGAAAGAATTTCAAAACATGGTTTTGTTTGCCAATTGACACTTTTTAATGCAAATCACCATTTTTAAACAACTATTGTAGATGATTTTTTTTTGCCCCCCAAAGTGTGGTGTACACAACATGTCGAGCTCACATAACATAAAATAAATAAAAATAATTGTTATGAGATCATGCGCTTTGTGAAGAAAAAAGTTTCTTGTAACGAGAATTCATGACCGAATTTTTATCTTATTGATTGAGAGGCTACAAAATATCGCTCATAATATTTCTTTACGAGTCGGAATTCACGAGGCCTAACTAGATCCTATTCATCCATTCTAGATAATAGCAAAGCTCCTCCTGAGAACGAGTTTTTTTGCCACATAAGGGCCTTTATAGTTTGGGGTCCATTTACTCTGATCTTGTCCCAGTACAAGCAATATCTTCTTCAGTACCAGATTTCCTTCTTGGAATTTTCGAGGTCGGATTTTCTTGTCATATGATTTGGTCATCCTTCTTTGGTATAATTGATAATGACAAATTGCGGCTAACCTCTTTTTGCTGATCAAATTCAATTGTTCATATCTAACTTTTGTCCATTCTGCTTCTTCTAGTTCAGAGTCTATCAATACTCTTAATGATGGGATTTCCACTTTAAAGGTATTAACACCTCCATTCCATACACCAACCTATACGGGGTGACTCCTGTTGAGATCCGAACTACGGTACACATGAAAGGCAACATCTCATGCTAATCCTTGTAGGTGACTACCATATTTTGAATACTCTTCTTAGCATTTTAATAAGCAGCTTCTACCGCACCATTCATCTTTGGTCTATACGGCGAGGAATTGGAATGCTTGATTTTTAATTTAGCGCATAGTTCTATTATTATTTTTTCCTTGAAATTCTGTGCATTATCAATTATAATCTTTCCTGGTGGCTCGTATCGACCTATCAAATATCTTTCAACGAATTTCTTCACCATTTGGCATCACATGAGCAAATGACACGGATCCTACCTATCTTGTGAAGTAGTCGATAGCCACGATAATAAACCTATGACCATTGTTGGCTTTTGGGTTGAAAGGCTCAATCACACCAATTCCTCACATCACAAAAGGCCATGGAGATATCGAGTTAAATAAAGGAGCCGAAAGGGCATTGATTTTGTCACCGTAGACCTGATACTTGCGGACATAGTCAATGCAATCCTTATCTAATGTCATCCTAAAATAACCAGTTCTTTGTATTTTTCTAGCCATCATATGTCCACTGACATCCTTTTATAGATTTCCTGTAACGCATCTTTGGTTTCAGGTTCTTCTAGGTATCTTAGCAAAGTCCCGTAAGATGATTTCTTATACAAAACTTCCCTTATCAAGATAAAAATCCATTGTCAACCTCCTCAAGGTTTTCATTTTGATTTTGGATGCCCCCAAGGGATGGGCTTGGTTTCGGATGAAATTCTTGATATCATAGTATCAAGGGTTTTCGCTATTTCTCCTTTAACTGAGCAACAGTGAGTTGGGTTATTTCTGATATCAATGTGTATCGACTGCAAGTTTTGTTTTAAGTCTATTCTAACCATAGAAGCTAGTGTGACCAAAACATCCGCAAACTGATTTGCTTTCCTTCCTAGATGCGTGAACTCTATTTCCCCATATTATTCAGCTAGTTTAGATAGGTAATTTTGGTAATTTTTTTTTTGTTTTACCCATCCATAAAGAAATATGTGGAACTACGAGCTGCATTATCAACCACCATGTTTATATATAGGGAACATTATCTTTAGAGCTAGCACGATTTAATTCCCTAAAGTCCACACATACTCTAACTTCTTGGGGCTTTTAGATTTCTTGTATTCTTTTTCTTAAGGCTTCCATTCTGATGATTCTAGCTATATGCATCAGTTAATCACTTTCATTTCTTGATAACTTTTGTAAATTTTGATGCATTAGGTCCTTAGTCGAATCATCTATTCAAGTTTCTTTAACAGCCCGGCTAAGTAAATGATTGCTTCCTTTTCTACATCTGATTATGAGTTTTAAAGATATGTTCTTTCTTGCTTTCCATACATCTTGGATTTGGGTTTTGATCATTGGTCATTGTCAAAGAAACTATGATATGTTATCGTGTAGAATTGACGATCTGATTTGCCCTTTTTTTTAATCGTTGTCATTTCATTGACAGCAACTATCCGTGACTAAGATATTGTTTCCATTCGGTTAGCTTCTAAATGTGCGGGCGTTGTAGTCTTGGTTTGTGATTTTTGTCCGTATACACATTGTTGGTTTACTATAAAGTGCATTTCGAGTTGAAGGATCTCCCCGCTTCTTTTCATTCCGGACTGTTTTTAGCTTCAGTTAATGAAAGATCTCTTTTTCTGCTATTTAGGTTTCAAAATTAGACAAGACACCAAGGATAATGCATGCTGGAGTTCCTCTCATCAGCTTTAAGCATCTCACTGTTTAAATCAATAGTACTAATTAACAGCTCGAATTTTGAGAGTGAGAATGGCTTCAGTTAATTACGGGACCCCTAAATATGAAATTAAGGAATGTAATTGATAACTCATTGTGGATATTTGATTGCTTCTAAAAAAAACCAGCGTTCCATTGTTTTTCAATTTCTGCCCTTACTTTGATCAGAATTTCTGGATGGGTTCTTTTTAACTTTTGCTTAATCGGTTTGCATCCTTCTTCCAGCGGTAGCTTGTATACTACGATATCCGTATCCAATTCAAGCATATTCTCGTAAGATCAAGCAAAAATATTTACCTAATCTCTAAACAGTATAATCAAGTCTTCGTTTCTTTTTAGAGTTCTTATCCTGGACTCTCTGTGGCTTTCTTCATTACCCATATTTATGGTTTCAAGTTCTTCTTTAGTGGGTTTCCAAACTTGTTTATGTTCTTTTTATTAATTTTGTGAATTCTCTAATATTATATTCATCCACTTGTTCCTCCTCTACATCCGTTATGTATTTTTAAAATTCGATCATTCATTCTTAGTGTAAAGTGCGAGATGTTATTGTGAAAGATATTTTTTTTCTTTTTTTTTCTTTTTTTTTGCGATGTAAATGCACGAGTAAATTTAAAATTTTGAAAATGCATGATCTCATTAAAAGAAAAAATTTTGGCTTGAAAACAAAGATAAGATCCTATTGATATCTTAAGTCATGATTGTCAATAAAAAGAAAACAAAATGACAAATCACATAGAAAACATCACAATCTAACAAGTATTGTTGATTACATTTTAAGCATCAATGGAGCTTTTTGGGTTTCCCAACTTTAGAACATAATCACTTCCGACTAGCTTCCGATCGAAGGTACTGGTAGCAACTTCTAGGACCTTTCTTCATTTCCCATCCTTTTATCTTAGTCGAGTATCGTGGGTCCCAAAAGTGAGATCTATGTTTCTCGGTTGATGATGCATGCAAAAATGTATGAGAAAAAAATGCATGATATGATGCGTGATTGTGATAAAAAATGCGTTTTATAGTTTTTTTTTTTTTTTATGTAAGAAAGATATTATGGAGCACACACCTTATTGATAGGTTCTAGTTCTTTTATGTGAGACATGGGGGTAGGTTTACTATTTGGGCTCTAAAGAGGGTCTCTCGCTGTCCTAGTGATCACCTTCGTAAAGGCAATATGGGGTCTTAGCAGATAATGGGATGGTACGTATACCAATCACTATCATCTAAGCTCTCAGCAAAGAGTTGGGGTTTACACAAACTTCAACCTTGACTCAAGTCATAGGTAAGCTGCTAGTCCCCCACCTAACTTAAGGTTTAGTGTGTGCTTTCAAAATAATAAAAAGTGATGCATGACGAGGCATATTATGATGACAGGATGAAAAGATGCATGCTAAAGCTTTTAAACAAATAAATAATTCATGGCAACATGAGAATAAATGAACAAATAAACACACCAATAAATAACATATTATAAACAAACAAAATTATCAAGCCTAGTCCAAAGTCCCCAGTGGAGTCGCCATTCTGTCGCACCCCAAAAATGGTGGTATGCGGCGTCGTGGCAACTAGTCCCTGTGATCGGGGAGGTTAAATGTCAAAGGGATTATCTATTTTAGTAAAAAGGGAGTCGCCACCTAGTATTATGGTTACTAGGAAACCTAAACTGGTCTTTCAGAGATTCTAGGGTAAGGGACTGGTTGCGTAAAGGGAAGGTTTTAGCACCCCTAGTACGCCCTACCTAAGGTAAGCTGCTTGGTGTTTTTGTTTGCTTATGATTTGTTATATTATTAATCTTTTGAAAATGTATTGGTTGTATTATCCCCACATAATATTTTGGATAGTAACCCCTTTAGGATTTATTTATCCAAATACCGATAGTGAATAACAGCATATTATCCCCGCCGAATATTTTGGATGTTGACCCCTTAGGATTTATTCATCCAAACACCAACAGTGAATAACAGCATATTATCCCCATCGAATATTTTGGATATTAACCCTTTTAGGATTTATTTATCCAAGCATCGATGATGAATAATAAATCAAAAGAATAAAAAAGAAAAAAATGGGATTTTAATATTTTTGGAATATTGGCCAATACCCTTTGGATTTTACAAACATGTTGTAAAATCCAAAAATGCAAGAAATGATTTTGCTTTGTGAAATTCATGCAAAAAATCAATTTTTCCTTAAAATTCCAAGGTAATATATTTTTTGAAACAAAAAGATTTTTTTTAAATATGCTAGTGTATTGGCCGTATGCACAAAAACAACACATTTTTTGTTCTAGATATTTTCCTAAAAAATATATATAAAAATATATATTTTTTATATTTTTCTATTATTTTATTTATTTTATATCTATTTACTGGTGGGCTGGACTGCCAGCCCACCAGTTTGAGGTCTGGGCTGCCAGCCCAGCCTGTCTCGGGCTGGGCTGCCAGCCCTCACAGGAGCTGGGCTTGCGGCCCGGCTTCGCCGGCTGGGCTTGCGAAGATCAGGCCGGGCACAATGCCCGGCCTGACTAACCTGCGGGGAAGTGAGTTCAATTCACTTCCCCCGCATGCAAGAAGAAAATGAACAGTAGATTGGTAAATTTTCAAGTGTGATGAGAGGCGTACCTGTTAACACCTTTGGGAAGAGGGACGTCGAGGTGGTTCTTCCGGTCGTGGTGGCGTCGGAAACGGTGGCCTGTGGTGGCCGGAAATGGGGTCGGAAGGAGACGGGCTGTGCTTGCTGGCGTCGGGGCTGCTCGGTTTTCTTCTCCGGAGAAGGTGGCTGAGCTGCTGGGGTTGATGGAGGAGACGAAGGTGATGTCTGGTGGTGCTGAGGAGGGATGTGGGTGGTCGACGGTGATGGAGGCTGGCTGGCCGAGAGGGAGAGAGAGAGAGCTTCGGGTCTGTTTCTAGAGAGAGAGAAGAGAAAAAAAACGAGAGAAGGAGAGTGGAGGGGAACAGATGCGAGGGAAGGAAAGATTCAAAACTTCAACAAATTTTCCTTGTTTCTTTCAGCTTTTTTTTCGTTTCTTTTCCTCTCCCTTTTGGTTCCTTTCTGCTCATCCTTTTATAGGCAACGCAGAAGTTACCGTTGCAAGCAACGGTAAGCTTCTCTTTTTCTTTTCTTTTTCTGCTGTGACAGGCTTGCCGGTGGCTACATGCAGCGGCTGGTCGGCAGCTATGTCTGCTGCCTTGTGAGGTCAAAGTGTGTTTTGGTCCCTTAATTTATAATTTTTCTCTAATTGAACCTCCATTTGATCTGCATTTATGATTTTGTGCAATTATACCCTGTCAGAACTTCAATATCAACCCTAGCTTTGCGCGGCCCTTTTTATTCTGGTCTTTGGTTTCTGATTTTTGCGATTTAAGCCTCAATCGCCCATTAAACTCTCAATTTATTCAATTTGCCCTTGTAACAAGATATTTTTGGATTTTTTTGTTTTTTTCTATTTTTTTCTTTTTTTCTTTCGAAACACAAAAATAAGTAGGTCAAAATTTGGGTAGCAACACATCCTATACATTACTAGGAATAGGCACGGTAGAAAATTGATTAATAGAAAACACATATGATTCTGATAATCTATGAGAGCAGACATAATTATTGATGAGATATTTAGTCTTGTTTTGGAGTCAGGTTCGTATTGTTTCTTTGGCACTCCCCTATTTGACCCTTGTGGATATCTATTGGATATATTTTCCATAAGGCTAGGAATCTCATTAGTTTTATCAGAACGAGGATTCAAACATACCTGAGGAGGAACATTTTGGGTTGATTCTTTGGTTAATGGTATACATATGGGTACCTCTATAGTCAAATAGGGGTTGTTACTGAGAATACTCTGATCTATGCAGATTTCCAAGTCAGCATCCTGGTTTTGGATATTGGGAGCCACATAAATTTCCCTAATATTTCTTTCAATAAGTCATCCATTTTCTTCCACCTCAAATATCCCTTCATTCCCTTTATTGTTACTCTCCCCTTGAAGAGAAGGTCCATAAGCTCCCCTAAAATAGTAGGGTTCCGATTCTCGAAACGACGTATCTAGGGTCACATGCATCTTCTGATGTTGGGAATCATAAGACCGGTACCCTTTCTGAAATTCTAAGTATCCTACAAAGCACACTATTTTTCACACGGATCAAGTTTACCCTGTAGAACCTTAGGTATGTGAACATACACCGTACATCCAAATATTCATGGTTCTAGATTTGGTAGATGAGGGACGAAGAGCAGGGATTCCATATTTTAGTGCGGGGTTTAGAATCCGATCACACTAGATGATATTCAATTGATTAAATAGGCAGCAGACTTTACTGCCTCACCCCAATAGAACTTTGATATATTCATACCAAAAAGAGGAGCTCAAATGATTTTGCTGTGTAGTATATGCGCATGAGGTTTGGTGTCTAATTCCATTATGGCTGTAGAATCTCCTAAATATTTATCCATAAATTCTTAACCATTGTCAGATTGAGGTGTACGAATATGCCTTTGGTATTGGGTCATCACCATTTTATGAAATTCCTAAAAAGCTATACCTACATCACTTTTATTTTGGAGAAGAGATATCCAGGGTATTCAAGTACGTTCATCAATAAATTACAAAATAACGAGCATTAGAAAATGATATAATTTTTGCAGGGCCCCAAACATCCAAGTGGATGACTATGAAAGGTTATAATTTTTTATTTAAACATCATAAATAGGAAATACAGTAGCTTTTGGCCAGTTCACAAATTTCACAATGAAAATCCAAATTGCTTAAACCTGAAAATAAATAAGATTGGAGCTTCTTAAGATACCTAAAATAGAGATGTCCTAGCCTTTGATGCCACAACCATACAAGAGCTTGTTTTTGGTCTTGACTTTCTATGTGCTTGACTCAATTTTGACCATCTTTTTTTGTTAACTCCAAGTAATACAAATTTCCTCCCTTAATACCATAACTAAGAATTTTCCGGGTTAGAATGTCCTGAAAAACACAAAAGAGAGGCCAAAAAGTTACAGTTGACGCAAGAGTAAAAGTAATTTGACTAATTGACAAGAGATTGTATTCAAGAGATGGAATAATGAAAACAATATATAGAGTTAGAGAATCGGTCAAGGTTATAGACTCTTCCTCCGTGATAGGGGAGATACTACCATTAGCTGTGCAAATAACTGATTGAGAACAATTCACAATTTTAGAATTTTCCTGTCATTTATAGCCAACAATGTTTGTTTTTGTATTTTTTCTATATCCAAATTCTGGATCTTACCTGAGTATATTTATTTTTAACTAACTCCGTGAACTCCATTTCCAAATATTTGGTGCTTTAGCTCAAGTGACGGTCAATGGAGAGGATTTAGGTCCATTTAGGCAACCTGAATACTTGATCATGAACTATTTCTCTCCAGGGAGTAAAAGTCTAAAGTTTGAAACTTTCCTTATAACACAATGGTGGGGAATAAACAAAGAAACTTACACGAGTGACTCTCCATTTCTCTTTGAATGACTTTGGAAGCAAATTCCGTTCAGACAAACAGAATTCATAGGTTGTGGAAATTTCCAAGAATTTTGTTAAATTCAACAGCTTCATTCAACATATTCAAGTCTAGCATACTTTATTTTTATAGATTCCACTTTTTTATTTATATTTAATTAAATATAACGAGCTCCTAAAAAATCCAAGTAGCTTGGGGTAAGATGTATGTTTAGGATAACTGATTAATATCTTGGCTATGATTGTCTGAGATATTCTTTCTAGCCAAGATGCTTGATGCCTGATAAGATAAGATGGACAAAGGTTATCTTTAAGAAAATTGAGGATTTTTTTTTATGTTTAAGTAAATCTTTTTTTTAGAGAGCAAAATCATGATATTTTAGAGAGGGTTTAAAGATAAATATGTAATAGAGATGATTAAATTTTAAGTAAAATAGAATAAGATGAATTAAAAAAAAATGCTTGATCATCTCCTTGATTAGATGATTAAAATAATTTCTTTGATAGGCTAAAGATGTTTAATTTCCTAATCCTTTCATTTTATTAATTAGAAAATAATGAATAATATGTACTTTAATTATTTCTATATTTGACACATCTTTATATTTTTTATTGAAAATAAAAACTAGAAAAGGAAAAAATTTCCATGCCTTTCGGTTTAATTCTTATGTAAATTTATCCAATAATAAATTATTTTAGACTTGAATATACATTTTTTATTTATTTTTAGGCACAAAAGAGATACAATTTGGGGCTCTCGAAAACGTCTAAATTTTTTACCTTGATTTTTCTACCAACACTAATCTTTTTTATATTATTTTTGTTTTATTTTGGTATATTTAAAGGAATAACCCAGATGGGTTATGATATTAAACACAACTTCATCTGGATCTGTTGTCTGAATAAATAGAAAATCTTTAAGACGAACGTCTTTCATACCAGGAGCACAGTCTACCTGAATAAATATTATATAAAATTTGGTGGTTCTATGGCACGTTTATTGAATTGTGCCATCGAACAGTATAAGATAACATATTATAAACAAAAAAGTAGTTGTCGTGATAATGTTTTATACTCTTCATCAAGTTGCAAGGAAAAATCTGGATGCGTGGGAATTTAGAAAAGAATAAAGCAGTAAAATAGTAATAAAGCCACTTTGCTTAAAAGTTCATTAACTAAACAGGTATGTGAATTACCTTTGACTGGGGTGAAGCCTTTCTCTCGGAGAGCGTAGAGGTGTTTGAATCCCATATAGCCACATGCATTCACAGTGGCAAACATCACAACTGGAAGACCAACTTCTGGTTATAGCAAGTCAACCTCTCTGAATTACTTGCATCATTGATCGAGGATTTGTGGAGTAGGTTGTCTCAATTATCGTTTCCTTCTGCAGCCCATAAATAGACTAGTACATTTCCAAATTACTTGGAGAAGTAGTCGGCAGAGAATAGCAAGATAAGTGTTAAAAATATGGTGGTTGTTTTGTCATTAATAAAAAATGGAAATGTGTGTTTTAGTCAAGAAAAGTAGGGTTGTTTTCTACCTAGTTTAATATTGTAATTATTCTATAAATTCAACATCAAATATAATAGCAAAATATATTGAAAAATACATTCAAACTTTTTACATGGTATCAGAGCATCTTTAAAGTTTTTTTATTTACATTTTTTTTAATCTATTTTTTTTCGGAGGCTATAGTGCCAGTATTACTATTCATCAAATATTTATTGTTTAAATCAACCCTAGAAATCACTACTGTTCATCACATTCAAACTACTACAGTATTTGTTCTTCACCGAAACACTTACTGTTCAAATCAACCAGAAAAACTCCAAACCAAAACCCAGAAATTCAAAACCCCAACCCAGACATTCAAACACAAACCCAGAAATACACACCCTAACCTTACAGCCCAGAAATTCACCAAACATAGAAACAAAAATTCACAAAATAACACACAAAACCAATCTCAAACCCAGAACCCACAAAATGGAAATTAACCCCACGAACATACTTACCTCCAACCCATCACCACAAAGTGTTGTTCATCAAGACAACTCAACATTTCCAGCAAGCATTGTACTGGATGAAACAAATTATGCATTATGGTCACAACTCATGGAAATGAGAATCGGAGCTCGAAACAAAGTTGCATACCTTACCGGAGACACGACAAGACCCGAAACAGGCGACTCGAGACTGGAAGCATGGGTCACCGAGAACCATCGAGTCAAGAGTTGGCTCATTGACTCAATGAACCCAATGTGGATGCAACGGTTCATTTGCCTACCCACGACCAAGGACATATGAGAGGTTGCTGCCGAACCTTCTATGACCTCACTGACGAGGCCTGCATCTTTGAATTAAACCAATGATCGTTTATCACAAAACAAATAAGTCATCCTTTATCCACATATTATACGAAATTGGTGGCCATTTTTCAAGACATCGACTTTCACAGTGCATCCCAAGCTGGAACAGTGGACTACGTCCTTCACCTTCACTCGGCCATGGCAAGGCTTCGAGCTCATATCTTCCTCAATGGCCTTAACCCATCCTTTGAACAAATCCGTGGTGACAAAAGGATCCAAAACTGGACCTTGAAGGGGCTTACGTCATCGTCCGGCAAGAGCAATTCCAGAAGCAGGTCATGGACAACAAGCATAATGGAGATCCTATGGTGTTCCCTAAGCATGCAGTGATGATGGAAAGGCATCATCGACTGGTGGGGGAGCATGGGAGAGAGAGAGGCTATGGGGGTGCGATCTAAAATTGAGGGAAGAGAGAGGGGAAAATATGAGGGCTAACCGTCATGGGTGTCATAACCAATTTCTGGGTTACTCCCCAAAATCTATCCAATAATAACAAAAATAAAATAAAAAGGGTTGGCGTTGGTAGAAAATTCAATGTGGAATTTTTGGTTGTTTTCGAGAGTCCGATCGTATCTCTTTTGTCCTAAAAAATAGAGGAAAAACAGATTTAAGGAAAAAATAATTTATCATTTAATAAATCTATTTTAAAATTAAGTCCAGAGGCATAATTATATTTTTATACGCCAATTTGATTTAATAATGGGCCAATTTAAAGTATAATTATGTTTGAGAATTAATTTAGGGTCCAATTGAAGCATTTAATTAAGTTCAAGGACTTAATTATACTTTAATATGTCAAATTAATTTTATTAAGGGCTTAGTCAATGAGAAATCAAGCTCTTTAATTTAATTCGGGTTCAATTGATGAGTTTGGAATTTTCGGAGACCGATTTGAATTTTTTCAAGCTAATTATGCGAAATCGAGGGTCAAATAGAACAAATTGAGAGTCTAATGACCAATTGAGTTTTAAAATGTGAAAATCAGAAATCAAGGACTAGAATAAAAAGGTCGTGCAAAGCTAAGGTTGATATTTTAAATTCTGACGGGGTATAATTGCACAAAATCATAAGTTTAAATTCAATTGAGGGTACAATTAGAGCAATTATAAATTGAGGATCAAATCATACTTTCACATTCCTAAATATTTCGAAAACTACATTGTTCAGGCATGCTCGATATTGAAGGTTCAGGTGGCGGCAACCCTTCGCTGCACGCCATGGATAACTGAAGGGTTGCCTGTCATGGCGATAAACACAAAGGAAGAAGAAATAGGGAGGAGAGAGAAAAAAAGCGGGAACAGAGGAAAACAAAAACGAGTGGGGAGGAAGAGTGTTTACACAGAGAGAGGGGATTTTTACGTAGAAAAACAGGGATGAAAAATTACAAAGCGGTGGAGAGAAATAGAGAATCACAAACAGAGGTGCAAAAACCAGGAAAATTTACACACAAAGAGGGAGACGACACAACACGTCCATCTTCTCTTCATCTTCCTCATCTTCGGCAAAGTCAGCCATCTGTTTCAGCAATCTTCCTCATCTCCAGTTGAACCAGCAGTAGCCTCTCTCTCTCGTCCTTCGCCGCAACAGCAAGCTCTCTCTCTCCTCCAGCTCTCTTTCCTCGCCAACTCCTGCAACAGCTCCGGGCAAGCACAACAGTAACAAACACCTAAACCGTGACCTGCATCTTTTTCGACGCCACCACCGCATGGACAACAACCTTGGCCTCCTTTACCCATCGACAGTGGCAGGTGAGTCTCTCGTCGTGGTTTACCAACCACCAGTTACTGTTCACGTGAAGTGAACTGGGTGAATTAATTCACTTCACGTGAATTCGTTGTTGGGTTGGGTTGCCCTCGCCCTGTCCACCTAGGCTGGGCCGGGTCCAGCTCAGCCATTAGAGTTGGGCATTTGGCCCATCGTGGTTGGGCCAGGCCAGGCCTGACCCATTTTTTTTATTTTTAATTTTTATTTTAAAAAAAAATGCATTTAAAAAAATGTGTTGTTTTCATGCATACGGCTGGATTCCAAGATTTGTCCCATCATATTTTTTATAAAAAAATATTTTGCATCTTCCTCTTATTTGAAACAAAAATTGGATATCGTAACTAGTTTATGATTATCCGTTGGAATTTGGCCAAAATATCAAAATTAATTATAACTATTTTTGTTCTATCTGCGAGGGTGTAAATTTACGTTGTAAAGTACATCCATGGTTAAAAAAAGGAGTTTTAACTAAGGTGTAAATTTACATTGTAAATTACATATGTAGATAAAAAAAAGGTTTGTAACTGCGGTGTTAAATTACATTGTAAAAGTACACCCGCAAACAAAAAAAAATGGTTTTTGAAAATGCAGTGTAAAAAAATTTAACTTAGAAGAGCAATCAAGCAACAATGCAGCTTACATTGTAAAGTACATCCATGGTTAAAAAAAGGAGTTTTAACTAAGGTGTAAATTTACATTGTAAAGTACATATGTAGATAAAAAAAGGTTTGTAACTGCGGTGTAAAATTACATTGTAAAGTACACCCGCAAACAAAAAAAATGGTTTTTGAAAATGCAGTGTAAAAAAATTTAACTTAGAAGAGCAATCAAGCAACAATGTAGCTTACCTTAGGTAGGGTGCACTGGGGTGATGCGTCTTCCCCTTGCACAACAAGTTCCCATATCCAGACTCTCGCAGACCAATAGGTTCCTAGTGAGCTTAATACTAGGTGGCGACTCCTGATATTTATAGTTGTAAATTTAATGGCTGTAAGCAACCCCATCTTCACCTTACGCCGTTGTCTCTCCCAATCTAGAGGAGTATAGCGTGGCGCGAAGCACGAAAAAATAGTCGTCGTGAAAATGGGCTGACCAAAATAAATGAGTGGAAAATATTTCAACAGGGTAATAAAAACGTTGGTGGGTTGATGTGTTCCCATTGAGGTGAAATGGGGCATTCGAAACAAAGTTGTTACAAAATTGTCGGCTACCTAGACTAGTGGGACTTTACAAAAAAACATCAGAAAAATATTAGAAACCTACAGCGAATGTGGTCCATCCAGGTATCATCTGTCAAAAAATTTCACACTCTGTTATTACTAAAAATAGTACTTGTATTATTGATTCAGGTGCATCCGATCACATGACTACAGATTCCGATAAATTAATTTGCCCTATATCCTCCTCATAGTTAGTTATTTGCACCACTAACAATAGTACCTCCCCTATTACGGGGAAAGGGTCTATAAATTTGACTAACACTATAATCCTAGATATTTTCCTTATTGTTCCATCTCTTGAATATAACCTTCTTTCAGTTAGTCAAATTACTATTACCCTTGTGTGCACGATAACATTTTGGTCTCTTTTTTGTGTTTTCAGGACATTCTAACCCGGAAGATTCTTGGTTATGGTGTTAGACGGGGCAACCTGTATTATGTGGAGTTAACAGAAAAATAGGGGTTAAAGCTGGGTCACGCACATCAGACAAAATGTAAGGATCAAGCTCATGCACTCGTATGGTTGTGGCATCGACAACTCAAACATCTTTCTTTTGGGTACCTAAAGAAGTTACAATTACATTTTTTTTGAAGTTTAAGTATTTTGGATTTTCAGTGTGAAATTTGTGAACTGACAAAAAGCCAACGTATTTCCTATTACCAAGTTTGAATAAAAGTTTAGAACCATTCGTAGTCATTCATTCAGATTTTTGGGGTCCTGCTAATGCACGTTATTTTGTTATATTTTTTATGAATGTACTCGGATGACCTGGATATCTCTTCTCCACAATAAAAAGTGTTGTCAGTGCAATTTTTCAAGAATTCCATAAAATGGTGCTAACCCAATAGTAACGGAACATTCGTACACTTCAATCAGATAATGGTATGGAGTTTATGGATCAAGTGTTAGGTAATTTTTTAAGTCATCATGGAATTCAACATTAGACCTCCTGCACGTATACTCCATAGCAGAATGAATTAGCAGAAAGAAAAAAGCATGTAGATTATGGAAATTGTCCGTGCTTCTCTAACTGGAATGACTTCCCAAATATTATTGGGGTGAGGCAGTCAAATAAACTACCTACTTAATAAATCGAACACCATCTAGTGTAATTGAATTTCAATCTCCTCAAAAGAAGATGGAATCTCTTCTATCTGTTCCTCATCTACCAAATCTAGAACCACAAGTGTTTGGTTATACAGTGTATGTTCACATCCTTAAAGTCATGTAAAGCAAACTAGATCCCTATGCAAAGCGGTGCATTTTTATAGGTTACTCAGAGTTTCAGAAAAGATATCGGTGTTATGATCCTCACCATCAAAAGCTACATGTAACCTTGGATGCATCATTTCAAGAATCAAAACCCTACTATTCAAGGGGAGTTCCTGTGTCTTCTCTTCAGGGGGAGCGTAAAAATGAAGAGAACAAATATATATTCGAATTAGAGGAAAATGGAGGGTTAGGGGAAATGAGACCAAGCTGTGATGATGACTTGGAATTCTGCACAAACCTCAATGTTCCCAGCAACGACCCCCTTATGCCTCTCCTTAGTCTCCTCAAGTATCTCTAAATCATATTCTTAAAGAGATAAATGAAAATCCTATCCTAGAAAAAAATGTGATCAACAAATATCCACAAAGACTAAACCGGGGAGTCCTAAAGAAACAATGTGAACCTGATCCCAAAAACAAAACTAAATACCCCATCAGTAATTACATCTCTTCCCATAGATTATCAGAATCATATACATTTATTATTAATCAATTATCCAATATATCTATTCCTAGTAATATACGGGATGCATTAGCAGACCTAAAGTGGACCAAAGCGATGAATGAAGAGATGGAGGCACTTCAGAAAAATAACACTTGGGGATTATGTTAACTACCAAAAGGAAAGAAGAAAGTTAGGTGTAGATCGGTGTTCACAGTAAAACTGGAAACAAACAGGAGTATTGATAGATACGAAGAAAGATTTGTCACAAAGGGATATACATAGAAGTATGGAGTGGATTATCAAGAAACTTTTTCCCTAGTTGCAAAACTAAACACCATCCATATTCTCATATCCATAGCAGTGAATCAATACTAGGGCCTACAACAATTTGATGTCGAGAATGCTTTCCTTAATGGAGATGTTGAAAAAGAAGTTTACTTGGAGTTAAAAGCAGGTCCTTTGACAAGTGCAAAATACACATCTATTTGTATTCCTTTTACATTATGCTTTTTAACATCTTTCAAGCTTATTTCAACATATTGAAAGTTATTTTATGGGTTTGACATGTTTAGGAGACTTTGTGGATTACTTGCTATAAAATAGGAAATTTTGCACTTTATATTTTGGACCTTTGTTGCATGTTTCAGGTTTTAATTCCTAAAGAGGAGTTTCAAAATTGGAAATACAGATGTCAATCTTGCTGGAAAAGTATTGTGGGAGAAATTCAATGCAGATTTGGGAATCCAATTGGAACAACAGCGTCAGACTGGACTCTGTTCGCGCACCAACACTGAACTGGGCATATCTGGAGCATACGATGTCCAAATCAAGTGATTCAAAAGCCCAAATTCATCTACACATTAGGGATACAACTTTTATGAAGAGACCAAAGTAAGGAAAAATCATCTACATCGCGAAAATACTGGTGCAATCTGGATGACGGGATATGCTTCCTAATTTGTCAAAGATTAGAGAGATTTTCTCTACAACACTTATCTCCTATTCTTTAGCTTGAGTAACACCATTAGGGTTAGGACTCTTCCAGAATAAAAGGGAAGATACATGCAAGCAAGGGACTCTTCTCTCTTTCTCCATTAATTTTTCAGATTCGGCAACAACCTAAAAGGCATGAGCAGCTGATTCACTTTCTTGGTTCAAAGGGGATAGCATCCATCTTCATTATTGGTTGTGAGAAGTAACATTTCCATTGTAATCCTTACACTTTCAAGTATTTATTTATCTTTTTCCAGAATTTAAGCTATTGATTTCGGATTCATGCTTATGGAATTGGTTTGATATGGTTTATATGCTTTCTATGTTTCTTTCAATCCGTAATTGTTGTGGGGAACAAGAATAAGAAGCAAGTAAATTAATTTGATTGTCTTATCTATCACATTAATTTATTTAGGATGAATAGGACAAGTATATGTTCAAGCTTTTGAATGTTAGCTAGGAATAAATTGCGTAAATCTTAATCTTAAAGCTACCGTTGAGTGAAGAAAGATTGCTTCTCTACTTAATTCGCTTCACGATAAGGAACTAATTAGAAGTTTATTCGGATTAGTTTAGCATGCCTCTAGGTTTCCCTTAGCTTTAATGGAAGCCTAATTTATTTGCTTGTTGTGAAAGGATATTAATTTAACTTCTATGATCAACCGATTTGTAAGATTGGAGGAATCACCCCTTTGAACCGAGTTGCCAACATCTTGATTAACCTTCGTTAAGACTTAGCACTTTTATTTATTTAATTCTTGTTGATTCAAACCACCCTGTTCTTTTGAATTTGGTATTTGTAGGAAAATAAATCAATTTCCCTTGGGTTCGACACTGGTCTCTACCACCATACTACTAAAATTATTGTTTCGGTGATAGTAAAATCAGAATTAATTTGTGAAGGTTTCGACAACCGTCATCCTTTTGTGGAACTAAAGTGTGCAAATTAAAAAAGGCATTATAGATCTAAAGTAGTCACCTCGGGCATGGTTCGGAAAATTCTCATCCACGATGAAGGAATTCAGCTATAAGCAAAGTAATTCATATAATACCTTGTTTATAAAACACAAAGAAGGGAAGGTAACAACATTGATCGTATATGTGGATGATATGGTCTTAACAAGAGATGATCCAGAAGAAAGAAAGGCACTACAACATTTCTTGGCAATAAAATTTGAAATGAAAGATCTCAAACAACTGAAGTATTTCTTGGGGATCAAGGTCTCAAGGTAAAAAACTGGAATATATCTATCACTGTCGTAACCCAATTTTTGGGTTACTCCCCAAAATAAAATAAAATGACAAAAATAAAATAAAAGGAGCCGGCGTGGGTAGAAAAATCAATGTGGAAATTTTGGTTGTTTTTGCGAGTCCAATCGTATCTCTTTGATTCCAAAAATAGAGAAAAATACAGATTTAAGGCAACAATAATTTATCGTTGGATGAATCTGTGTAAAGACTAAGTTAAACGACATAATTATATTTTTTATGGGTTGATTCGATTTAATCGTCGACAAATTTAAAGTTTAATTATGATCAGGAATTAATTTAAGGTCCAATTGAAGGATTTAATTAAGTGCAAGGACTTAATTATACTTTAAATTGGTCAAATTAATTTTACTAAGGGCTTAGTCAAAGAGAAACCAAGTTCTTGAATTTAATTCCGGCTCAATTGATGAGAATGAAATTTTCGGAGAGCGATTGAATTTTTTTAGTCAATTATGCGAAATCAGGGACCAAATTGAACAAATTGAGAATCCAATGGTCAATTAAGGGTTAAATCGCGCAAATCGAAAACCAGAGACCAAAATAAAAAAGGCGCGCACATTTAAGGTTGCTAAACGGGGATACAATTGCATAAAATTAAAAGTTTAAAACTAATTGGGGGTGCAATTGAACTAATCAAACATTGAAGGACCAAATTGCACAGCCAAAACTCTACAACCCAAAACCTCTGGAAATTTGCAGAGGCCGTTGCGGGAGCAGCCTCTCGCAAATTCTATGCACACGCAGCCTCCGTAAATTTGCAGAGGAGGCGGAGGCAAGTAAGCATGAGAGTTGCCTCCGCCCTATAAATACTGGGGGAGAATCACGAGGACAAGGGGGAAGAAAACGGGGTAGAGAGGAAAAAAAAAAAAAGAGAGAGGAAAGGACGTGAAAAAAGGAGAAGAAGAAAGAAAGAAACCAATAAAGGAGTTATGTAAAAAGAAAACAGAGAAGAAAAAGAAAGAAATAGCGAGAGCAAAACAGAGAAGGAATTCTGAAAATTTCCAAAGAAAGAAACGAAAGAAGAAGAGAAAATCACGAGCAATAATACCCTCACCATCATCTTCCCCGACAACGAGTTCTTCTTCTTCTCTCTCTCTTGGTCTGCACATCCCTTCTCTCTCTAAAAATCAGCCCCTGTCAAGCTCTCTCTCTCTACCATTACTGGCAAATCGACCACCCAATACCCCTCTCGTCATCACCGTGAACTTCCCCACCACACCAGCATCCCATCCATATTCTCAGGCGAGGCGTAGAGACAGTTGTAGCAACGATGACATATTCCCCGGCGACTTTGGAAGCTCTCTCCGGCCACCACAGGCCACCGTTGACGACGCCATCACTACAGGAATAATCACCTCAACCTCCTCTACCCAATAGTACTAGCAGGTACGCCTTTCGTCACAGTCGAAAAATTGACTGTTCATCATCGTCTTCCTCATGCATGCAGTGGGACGCAATTTGCATCCCACTGTTCACACGAGCCGACTGGTAATCGGGTTGGGCTTCATGTCTGACCTACATATTAAAAAACACTTGGGTTACAAGCCCGTGAGGACTGGAAGCCCAGCAAAACACCTTGGGCTTCCAGCCCGTGAGGACTGGAAGCCAAGCCCATACTCTTTGGGCTTCCAGCCATCATTGGCTGGAGGCCCAGCCACACCCTTCTGGGCTTCCACCCATGAGGGTTGGAAGCCGAATCCACTAAGGCTGGGCTGGCAGCCCCCTGTGGCTGACAGCCCAGCCCAGAAAGAAAAAAGAAAAAAAAATACAAATTGACAAAAAAAAAGTTTTTTATTTTTTTTACTATTATTATTATTAAAAACAAATCAAAAATACAAAAAAAAATGTATTTGTTTTTGTGCATACGGCCAAATTCCATGATTTTTTGATACATATTTTTCTTAAAAAATTATGTTGCATTTGAAACGAAAATTGGATATCAGAATGCGGTTTATGATTATCCGTTGGAATTTGGCCAAAATATCAAAAAATAATTATAAATATTTTTTGTTTCATCTATTAGGGTGTAAATTTACATTGTAAAGTACACCCGCGGGATAAAGAGAAATTTTCTGCGGTGTAAATTTACATTGTAAAGTACACCTGTAGATAAAAAAAAGATTTTTACTACGGTGTAAAATTATATTGTAAAGTACATCTGTAGATACAAAAAAAAACTTGTAATTGTGGTGTAAAATTACATTATAAAGTACACCCACAGACAAAAAAAATGTTTTTTTTTGAAATGCAGTGTAAAAATTTTAACTTAGAAAAAAAAACAATCAAACAACAATGCAGCTTACCTTAGGTAGGGTGCACTGGGGGTGATGCCTCTTCCCCTTGCACAACAAGTCCCCTTACCCAAGACTCTCGCAGACCAATAGGTTTCCTAGTGACTGTAATACTAGGTGGCGACTCTTTATAATTATAGTCGTAAATTTTACGGCTATAAACAACCCCCATTTCATCGCGCACCGATGTCTCCCTTGAATCAAGGGGTGATGGCGGGGCGCGAAGCGCGTACAAAAATCACCATCGTGACAATCACAACGAAAATATATGTTAGATTTGTTGACAGAAACCAAAATGCTTGCATATAAACCAGTTGACACACCTATGGAAATGAATCACAAGCTGGAACAAACAAAAAATCAGACGCCAACACACAAAAGATGTTATTAACAGTTAGTCGGAAAATTGATATATTTATCACATACAAGGCCAGACATAGCCTCTGCAGTAAGTGTGGTAAGGTAGTTCATGCATTCACCAGGAGAAGAACATATGGAAGTCATATATCGGATCTTAAGATATCTAAAGAGTGCACCAACAAGAGCACTACTGTTTTCTAAAAAGGAGTTTCACAAGGTTAAAGGGTATACAAACTCGGATTGGACAGGGAAATCGGGATCGATAGGAGATCGACATCGGGATATTTTATGTTTGTAGAAGGCAACCTTGTCACTTGGAGAAGTAAGAAGCGGGAAAGTAGTCTCAAGATCAAGTGTAGAGGCGAGAATACCGAGGTATGGCTCATGGTGTGTGTGAATTACTATGGATAAACAGGTGTTACAAGACTTGAGAATTGATTATGGGACATCCATAGGTCTACACTGTGATAATAAGGCAGCTATTGAAATTGCTCACAGCCTTGTTCAACATGATCGTACCAAACACTTTGAAGTCGACCGACATTTCATTAAAGAAAATTTTGATCAAAAAAATATACAATTTCTGTTTGTTCGGTCTGAAGATTAGCTAGCCGACATTCTCTACAAAGGTAGTCTCCGGAAGGTTGTTTTATGATGCAATTAGCAAGTTGGGTATGAATCTACGCTCCAACTTGAGGGGGAGTGTTAAAAATATAGTCGTTATTTTGTCATTAACCGAAAATGAAAACTGTGTTTTGGTCAGGAAAAGTAGGGTTGTATTCTAGCTAGTTTAATATTGTAATTATTCTATAAATTAAACATCAAATGTAATAGCAAAAGATACTGGAAAATACATTCAAACTTTTACAATAACCAAAAATATATGGAGTTGTCCTTGCACATCTGCGAAATGATACAGGAGTGGTCCAAGATTTATCCAAACCTGTCATCACCGAATTAATACAATCAAACTATCCCTTACTAAAGAAGGGGGAGAGAGTGATTCATTGTTTCAAAGATTAATTCCTGCCGAGAGCATGCATACAGTAGTAAGATTAGCAAGTCCTTATGATTAAGAATAAAACTTGAGCATGTCATCATCATCTAGTATGAAAATTCATTTCCCTGGCTCACAAAACCTGCATTATCATATCTTATGTGTTGGGTTCCGATTCCTCTAGTGTTGCCAGAGTAGAACTGGTAATAACTTCACACATTTAATTTACCTGGAAATAAATAAGTACGGGGACTGTGCAAAGAGATTTTTCCTGTCATTTATCGCCAGCAATTGTTGATTATTTATTTTTTATTAACTCCATGAACTCCATTTCCAAATAGTTGGTGTTTTAGCTCAAGTGACAGTCAATGAAGAAGAATTATAAATTAAATTATACAATTTTGGATACAATGGAGAGGATTAGAAGGTCCATTTAGGCAACCTGTGTTGATAACTAAGCTGCTCACGTGGTTAATGTCTTGTAGAAATTAATTCTACAAGATTGGCTGCTACGAAGAAGAAGGAAAGAAGAAAAAGAAGAAGTTTATGTTTCTTTGATAACTTAACAATTGATTGTATTTCTTTCTAATCGTAACTGACTTACTCAATTCTAAGAGGAGAAGATGCAATTGAGCTCTCTAGGGTAGTAAAACTCTAAAGTCTAAAGCTCGGAAATTTCCTTATAACACAATGGTGGGGGAAAACACAGAGAAACTTACACGAGTGACTCTCCATTTCTCTTTGAATGGCTTTGGAACCAAATTCATCCGTTTTGAGTCACCGTGTACAGTCAGAGATTTTGAGTCTTGGGAATATTAATGTCTTTTAAATTTTTATGAAAATTAAGATTAAGAAATTTTTGTGTTTCTTATAATTAATTAATTAATTAATTATAAATAATACAATCTAAAATAACTTGTGAAATGTTTCAAAATCAAAACATTCTATATCAATAAAAAAACAAAATACCAATAGAAATAAAATTGACAACCTTTCATGAACGGTTGACCTTTCTTCTTCTTTGGATTTGTCTTCTTTTCCTTTCAGGGGCTGTGCATGTACGTGCGTTACTTTCTATGCGGGGGATGAATTCATATTGGCCCACAACTTTAGCTCCAGGTTCATACATTTTAAAAATATATTTGTATAAATAATAATAATAATAATAATAATAATAATAATAATAATAATAATAATAGTAATAAATCCATGGCATGGCTTAGTTTTTTTTTTTTAAATACCATTTTTTTTTAATTTTTTTATCTACATATTGAATTTAATTCAATAACTAGTTTAAATTTGATAATTATTTTATTTATTTTAATATACAACATTATTATGCATAAGATATATTACCTTCACCATGTTCGATCTCAAAGAGAATTTTCCTGTCATTTACAGCCAGCAATTCTTGTTTTTCTATTTCCAAATTCTGGATCTTCCTTGAGTTATTTTTAATTAACGCCGTCTTCCGCTAGGTCATGTTGCGATCACTATCACTGACTACATGTCCCTCCAAGATGCAGGGATTTTATGAATTAATTAATTATTATAGTTTAGAGATTGTATTTTGTTTTTTAAATTAAGTCAGAAAAAAAAATAATAATAATAATAATAGCAAGTTGATGCTATGAGACAGCGATGGACAAAAGTGGGTGCATTTATGGCTGAAAGATTCGAGAGACAACTTGCTCTCGTTATTAGTTATGGGCAAGGGGAGAGATGGATAGCTACGTGACTGTTTCGAAGATAGCGATGTGTTTCTTCTACTTTGCTCATCCCTCACAAAACCCTTGTTTTGACAATAGAGAGGATTAGAACGTCAATTTAGGCAACCTGAACTAGCTTATACTTGATCATAAACTATTTCACTCTGGGGAATAAATGTGTTAAGTTTGGAACTTTCCTTATAACACAATGGTGGGGGAAAACAGAGAAACTTACACGAGTGACTCTTCATTTCTCTTTGAATGATTTCGGAAGCAAATTCTGTTCAGACACACAGAAGTCATAGGATGTGGAAATTTCCAAGAATTTTGTTAAATTTAGCAACTTCACTCGACAGATTCAAGTTTAGCAATGGTTCCAAAAATGAGAATCTCAGATAGAGTAGTTAGCCGTGGTTTAGCTTGAAAATATATTAAAGGGTTCTTTAGCGATCACCATCACTGATTACAAGTACCTCCAAGATGCATGGATTTATTAATTAATTATTTCTATATTACATTAAATCTTCCTAGCAAAATTAGCTGATGACATAATTGAGAGACAACTTTGCCCTCAGAAACTGCAGGATCGATAATCCATTCTTATCAACAATTTGATCTAATTGTTCGACGAGATTATTTCATGGATGAACTTGTCCAAATTAATGGAGGATGTGCCCTTCGGTCCTGCAGCTTCTTCAGCCAACCTTTTCCACTCCATAGCCTTTTCCCTCATTTCTCTCACCCTCACCCCCTTCCATCAGCTCCTTCACAAGCATCTCCACTCCTTCCCTAGCCTCTTAACGTTATTGTCAATCTCCATACCAACTCCCCATTCGTTGCAGCAATACCTGCAGTTCATTGCTTGATCAGCAAAGAAGGGCCAGCACACTAAAAGGCAAGAAGATGACAAGGATATTCCAAGAGATTCTTCCAGTCAAGAAAGATCACAACAAGCCTAAAATCATGTCAAAATATTCTGGCATTCAAGGCTATGTATTGTAACGTTAATATTTGTTGCAACGTTCATATTCATCTGCATTTATTTGTTTCCAAAACTGGAACAATCAATTCTGTATATATACATCAGAAATCAAATCAATAAAGGGTGGAAAAACTTATTCATTGTATATTGCAATTAGCTTGAGTTTTTACATGGTATCAGAGTCTACAATCTCTAACGAGTCATCAATCCAAATCATCACAATGTCTTCTTCCTCAGATCAAAACCCAAACCCCATCATCAACACCCAATCCTCCTCCGAACAAAACCCACATCTCAACATCAACACCCAACCCTCTTCCGCACCAAACAAGCAACTAATTGCATTCAACATCACTGCTCAAATCAATGAAAAGTTAACATCCTCCACCTTTCCCCAGTGGCGTGCTCAATTTGAAGCACTTCTCATTGGGTATGACTTAATTGATTACGTTGAAGGAATCCTACGGTGCCCTCCCTCTACGGGCACAGCTGCTGATGAGTTATGTAAAACTCACTGGGTTCGACAGGATAAACTTATCCTCAGTGCCATCTTGGCATCTACATCCATGTCAATCACACCGTTGATTGCTACAGCAAAGACGTCTCATGACGCCTGGACAAAGCTCAAGACTTTGTATGCTAGCCGATCCCGAACTAGGGCTATGCAGTTGAAAGAAGAACTCACCTTAACCCAGCGTGGAACTAGATCAATCACCGAATATCTCCACACTGTGAAAGCCTTGGCAGATGAAATTGCAGTTATTGATCATCCAATTTCGGATGATGATCTGACCCTCTATGTGCTCAACGGGTTAGGGTCAGAATTTAGAGAAATTGCAGCTCCAATCCGTGCCCGTGAAAAATCACTGGCCTTCGAGGAGCTCCACGACCTTCTGGTTGGACATGAAGCGTATCTCCGACGCTTGGAAGCCACCACGCAGCAGCTAGTTGCTTCTGCCAACTTCTCCAAATCACGGTCATATGCACAAGGAGACCATCAAGCGTGGTCGTTTAAAAGAAACGACGGTAACCGTGGTCAAAACGACAGCAACCGAGGGAATCATGGGTCACACAGGCCCACTTATGGAGCCCAACGTGAAAATAGAAGATTTCACAATCAAATGGGCCGATCCAACAATTTTAATAGGCGTTCCCAGCCCAAGTGCCAGCTCTGCGATCATTGGGGGCACACTGCAAAATCATGCTCCCAGTTTAATTCATCCAATGCATCCATAAATTGTGCTAATACATCGACGAGGGAATGGATAAAAATTGGTCAGTTAGATTCAAATTGCCTCACACAATATCACGGGAGATTTGTCAAACTTATCTATTCATTCCGAATATGATGGAACAGACAAAGTTGTCCTTGGTGATGGTTCAGGTTTGCAAGTTTCACACATTGGCTCTTTGGCTTTGCGCTCCCCTAACCGTATTTTTAAATTGCATGACACTCTTTGTGTTCCCAATCTTCGCAAAAATTTAATTTCTGTCCATCATTTTACTAAACAAAATCATGTTTTTGTTGAACTTCACCCGTTTCATTTTCTTGTGAAGGATCAGATCACGGGGGCGCCATTACTAAAAGGAGCATGTAACGATGGCATCTATACCTTTCCGGGATCCATGGTGATATCGCCGAAAGTTGCTAATGTGCTTGAACGCACGTCTATTGATGGATGGCATAAACGTCTTGGGCACCCCTCCTCAACAATTGTTCATCATCTTATTAAAAAATTTTCCCTTCCTGTTTTATCAAATAAAATTGTGTCCTCTCTATGTCATTCTTGCTCTATTAATAAAGCTCACCGTCAACCTTTTAGCACTAATAGTCTCCAAAGCCATGCACCACTTGACCTTGTTTACACTGATGTGTGGGGACCTGCTAGTTACACTGGACTTGATGGATCTAGATATTATCTAATTTTTGTTGATCATTATACAAAATATATCTGGTTTTATCCCATGCCCACAAAATCAAGTGTCTCCCAAATTTTTCCACATTTCAAAAAATTTGTTGAAAATCGGTTTCAAAAAACAATCAAAACTCTTTATTCCGACAATGGTGGCGAATACATTGCCTTAAAATCTTTCCTTGCACTCCATGGTATCACTCACTATACTACGGCTCCACACACGCCACAACAAAATGGAGTCTCGGAACGTAGGCATCGCCATCTTGTTGAAACCGGTCTTACACTTCTTCATGATGCAAAACTTGATTATAAATATTGGCCCTATGCTTTTCAAACAGCCTCTTATCTCATTAATAGACAACCCACACCTCTTCTTAAGGGAAAATCACCCTTTGAATTTCTTTTCGGTCAACGACCTAATTATTTAAAACTAAAAAAGTTTGGTTGTATCTGTTTTCCTCTCACTCGGCCCTACAATACAAACAAAATGCAGCCTAAGTCCAAAGCCTGTCTCTTCCTTGGCTACTCTTCCACTCAGAATGCTTATCAATGTCTTGATCCCGAAACCCACAAAATTATTATCTCTCGCCACGTGGTCTTTGATGAGACACGAACGGCGCCCAGTCACCCGCATCTAATCTCCTCTGCACTCCCAAATTCTAAGTCATTCCCAGACCAATCTCCACCTTCCTTCCACGGTATCCAAACGATTCCTATGCCACCATCACCAGTTCCCGTTACCACAGCATCTTCGTCATCCCGGTCCGGTACGGCTGCCATCGCTGCTGCTCCCTCAGGTAACATCGATCTCTCATACTCTTTATCTCATAACTCTTGCAGCTCTCTGTCTCCCATGGATCCCAATTCCCCCAATCAGAATTCCCCTCTAGAATTTAGGGTTGAAACTGATCAACCTTCATCACCACTCTCTCCAATTCCTTCCCCAACCAATGAACTAGGCTTAGATTTCCCAAATTCCAATTCCGATAACCCTCTGCCTCACCAAATTCCCCCCTCCCGTACCCACACCATGACCACTAGGTCCATGAACAATATTTTTCGCCCAAAACAGATACACACCGTCTCCAAACACCCCCTTCCTTCAACCATTGAGCCAACAAGCGTGAGTCAAGCAATCTCTCAACCACACTGGCGAGCAGCCATGTCCTCAGAAATCACAGCCCTAATGAAACACGGGACTTGGGACCTCGTCCCTCCCCCAGCTCACTGTCAACCCGTAGGTTGCAAGTGGGTCTTTAGAGTGAAACGTCATGCAGATGGATCCATAGACAGGTTTAAGGCTCGGTTAGTGGCTAAAGGCTACAATCAACGACCCGGCATTGATTATGTAGAAACCTTTAGCCCTGTAATTAAGCCAGCCACCATTAGGACTGTGTTGTCAATTGCTGTTATGAGTGGGTGGGATTTACGGCAATTAGATGTTAATAATGCCTTCCTCAATGGGCAATTAACTGAGACTGTGTTCATGACCCAGCCCCCAGGGTTCAAAGATTTGTCAAAACCCCATCATATTTGCAGATTAAGAAAGGCCATCTATGGCCTTAAACAGGCTCCCCGAGCCTGGTATACAGCCCTCAAGACTGCCATTCTTCAACTTGGCTTCCACAACTCAGTGGCCGATCCCTCATTATTTATTTATAATCATGACTCTCACTTGTGTTACTGTTTAGTCTATGTTGATGACCTTGTGTTGACAGGTAATGACCCGAAATTAGTAGCTGCAGTCATCAAGAAATTGGGTGATCAGTTCTCTCTCAAAGATATGGGCCCTCTCCACTTCTTTCTCGGCATTGAAGTAATTCCCACTCGAACTGGCATCCTCCTTTCCCAGCACAAATATATCCGGGACCTCCTAGCATCTGCAAGTATGAGTGAGGCTAAGGACATTTCCACCCCACTATCCACCTCTCAATCTCTTCAGTTGGTTGATGGTACTGCTGCAGTGGACAGTACTGCTTATCGACGCATCATTGGCAGCCTTCAATACCTATCACTGACGCATCCCGACATCTCCTTCGCGGTCAACAAATTGGCTCAGTTCATGCATAAGCCAACTACAACTCACTGGACTGCCACTAAAAGATTACTCCGTTATCTTAAACAAACTATTTTTTATGGTCTTCATGTGTGCAGGTCTAGCTCCCCCATTCTGCGGACATACTCTGATGCCGACTGGGCTGGAAATGTTGATGATCGCACATCCACCTCAGCTTACATCAGCTTCCTTGGGTCTAACCCCATATCTTGGAGTTCCAAGAAACAACGAGCAGTTGCGCGCTCCTCCACGGAAGCTGAGTATCGGGCCTTAGCCAATGCTGCTTCTGAAACTATGTGGTTGTCCACCCTTCTCAAGGAACTAGCCTTCACGGTTCCAACAATTCCACAGCTGCTGTGTGACAATCTAGGGGCTACACACCTCAGCCTCAACCCGGTTCATCACTCGCGCATGAAACACATCCAAATCGACCTTCACTTTGTGCGCGACTTGGTGCAAAAGGGAATACTTCAAGTGATGCATGTTCACACCCATGACCAGTTGGCTGACCTTCTAACCAAGCCTCTGTCCAGACAACGTACCGAGTTCTTGCGTAACAAGATTGGTCTCTCCGATGGAAGCCCAATCTTGCGGGGGCGTAAAAGGCAAGAAGATGACAAGGATATTCCAAGAGATTCTTCCAGTCAAGAAAGATCACAACAAGCCTAAAATCATGTCAAAATATTCTGGCATTCAAGGCTATGTATTGTAACGTTAATATTTGTTGCAACGTTCATATTCATCTGCATTTATTTGTTTCCAAAACTGGAACAATCAATTCTGTATATATACATCAGAAATCAAATCAATAAAGGGTGGAAAAACTTATTCATTGTATATTGCAATTAGCTTGAGTTTTTACACACACCATGGGAACACCAGCACACAAGCTCTCAATGGTCGAACCCTAACCACTATGTGTTAGAAACCCCCCAACTGCTGGATGGTTAAGCACTTCCTCTTGTGGGCACCAGCTTGTAATAAAGCTACGATTTTCAGTTTCTGCAAACTCAACTGGTAAAACTGCTGATTCACCACTGACCAAATCTGGCCTTATAATCCACAGGGATGAGATCTTACTATTAGCTAGTCCCATTGCAAACTCCACTAGTTGATCAGCCGTCATCACCGTTATGCTTCCAAAATTCACGTACACCACTGATTTGGGTTCTTTTGTGTCAAGCCATTGAAGACACGCACGGTCTTCTTTCCATAGATTGTAACCAATAGACTTCAAACCATTTTCTTCCATTAGTGAATTGTTACGTGCCACGTGATGGCTGTCCTGCCTTGGATATCAGCCGCCCACGTAGTGAGATCCAGCCGTCCATGTGGTGTTCAATACAGCTGAAGGTCTAGTCATTGCAGAGAAGAGACTGGTCGGCAGAGCTAAAGTAATTGTGTTGGGTGCAGTGTCATGGGTAGTTTAGTTGGGTGGTAACTAGTCCAGTTACAAATCTAGTAAAAAATTAAATGGGTTTCTTGAGTTTAACTGGGTTTCGGGTTAATTAATTTGGGTTATTATTTTAATCATGGTTACGTGTCCTGTGACCAGTTAAGAATAAGTCAATAAGATCATGGCTAGAAATCAGCTAAGTATTAGAGTTGGGATACTTGGGTCCTGGGAACCCGGTAGTTTGTTATTCTTTTTCTTTAGTATTTAATGTCCAGAGTCTTTGATAAATGTACAGAACAATTTCTAAATTTCTAAATTAAACTATTGGAGGTTTTGGATTCCTCGAAAATCCATTTTTATCTTCTTGAATTACTGCGAACGTAACATTGGTATCAGAGCCGACGTCCATGGATGAAGGAGCAGGAACTAGATATTCTCAACTGACTGAAGCGGTGGCATCTGTAAAGCAAAGCCAAGATCAGTATCAGCAAAGTCTCCATGCATTACAACAACTAGTGCAAGGATTAGCTCAAAAATTAGATGTTGTGGTCTCACACGTGGAGGTAATGGTGCAGAACAAGGTAGCCAAAAATACTGGTAAACCTGAAGGGTTTACACAACAAATCACCAACCCTCTGTATGAAGAAACGGCTGGAATCCAGACTAGGACGGGTCTACAGACTCGATTCGGGTCATCACCTTATGCAGACTCAATGAAGGCCAACAATTCAACTCATACAGCCACTAAGCTAAACCCAATTGAATCAGTCTCAGGTTATCCCTTTTCCCCAAAATTAATGCAATTCATTCCGGGCACCACAAAGTTACAGGAAGTGAAAAATACCTTGAAAACACAGGATGAAATCCTCAGTGTCCTCCAAGCTAACCTGCAACAAACACAAGAAGGAATGAGAGAGGATGCAGACCGAAGACGTACAGATAGAAATTTTGAGGAAGAAGACTGGGGTTACCTCCGTTTGCAACCCTACAAGCAGCAAACGGTGGCCCAAAGGCAGAACATGAAGTTGTCCCCACGATTCTATGGATCTGTTCAGGTGTTGGGGAAAGTGGGGAAGGTGGCGTATCGACGGGATCTGCCCCTGAGTTCAAAAATCCCTACCGTCTTCCACGTGTCCTGCCTGAAGGAGAAATTAGGGCAACACCACCGACTGGTGGTCACCCTCCCTCCCAAAGACAAAAAAAGGGTCAATCGGCCTGAACCGGAGGAAATTTATTTTCTCATATCCACTCAGTCCATGGCAATGGCGACGGCAATGGCAACAACGTCTCTCCTGTCACTTAATTGCCCTTCTTCTCCATTCAAGGGAAACTTGACGAGATTGAAGCCAAAGACATGCAACTTCACTTGTCTCACACTCTGTTCTAAGAACAAAAGATCGTCGGTGGTAGTCAATCAAGCAGCAGCATCCTCTGTGGTTACTACATCTTCAGGAGCGAGGTTAAGGCTGAACAATCTGGGCCCACAACCAGGGTCTAGAAAAAAAAAATTCCAGAACAAAAGAAGAAGAGAAAAAAATGTCAGGGAGAGGTAAAGGAGGAAAGGGACTTGAAAAGGGAGGAGCGAAGAGGCATCGTAAGGTTCTCAGAGATAACATTCGAGGGCATCACCAAGCCCGCAGTCGTCGGCCGGCTAGGCGTAGCGGAGTGAAGCGTATCGGTGGGCTTATCTATGAAGAAACCGAGAGTGTCCTCAAGATCTTCTTGGAGAATGTGATTCGTTATGCTTTGTCACCTACACAGAGCATGCCCGCCGTAAGACAGTCACTGCAAAGGATGTTGTATATGCTTTGAAGAGACAGGGCCGTACTTTGTATGGTTTTGGTGATTGATTTAGGGTTTTATGTTCCGGCCTGATCGGGCTATAGGACTTTTAGAACTGGGGTGACAGAGGTGATGGTAAAATGAAGAGGATTCTTGGGAGGAATACAGAAGGTTGAAGAAGAAGAAGGAGCGTGCTGTAGCTGAGCTCTTGATTAAATGGCTAAGTTTGGGTGCAGAAGAGGCGTCGGGGGAGGAATACAGCTTTTTGGTTTCGAATTTGTTACCAGACCTTGTGGACAAGGTCTTCTGAAGAGGGAGGCAATGTTACGTGCCACGTGATGGCTGTCCTGCCTTGGATATCAGCCGCCCACGTAGTGAGATCCAGCCGTCCATGTGGTGTTCAATACGATTTGAAGGTCTAGTCATTGCGAGAGAAGAGGCTGGTCGGCAAAGCTAAAGTAATTGTGTTGGAGTGCGAGTGTCATGGGTAGTTTAGTTGGGTGGTAACTAGTCCGAGTTACAAATCTAGGAATAAATTAAATGGGTTTCTTGAGTTTAAGCTGGGTTTCGGGTTAATTAATTTGGGTTAT
>CM055342.1:31004773-31038394 GCA_029228605.1 Salix koriyanagi | reverse complement strand
TTCGATTTAGGAGTAACTGGAGTGGACCAATAGAGTAAACTCGAGGGAAAATAGTGGAGAGGCCATCTAAAACTTCTGGTTCCAAGGCATCAAAAGTATGCAAAGCAATTGCACGAGCTTTAACAGAGGTTTCAGCAACTCCAATGACAAAGTTAAACACAACGTCATCTGGATCTGTTGTCTGAATAAATGGAAAATCTTTAAGACGAACGTCTTTCATACCAGGAGCGCAGTCTACTTTTGTCTCAAGATAGCCATTGCTTAGATTGCTCAAATCTGCAAAACACAATCTTATTAGACCAAGCTCAACATGAAATTTCATTGCACATGATCATTGATCTTGCCCGCTCGTATGATTTAAGATTAGTTATTCTTGTCGGAACGCGTACATATTAAATCAATTAAATTGTAAGATTATATAAAATTTGCTTGGTTCTATGGCACGTTTTTTGAATTATGCCATCGAACAGTATACCATAACATATTATATAAAAAAAAGTTGTTGTCGTGATAATGTCTTATAATCATTTCTTCATCAAATTGCAAGGAAAAATCTGGATGCTTGGAAATTTAGAAAAGAATAAAGCTGTAAAATAGTAATAAAGCCACTTAATCTGCTTAAAAGTTCATTAACTAAACAGGTATGTGAATTACCTTTGATTGGGGTGAAGCCTTTCTCTCTGAGAGCGTAGAGCTGTTTACATCCCATATAGCCACATGCATTTGTAGTGGCATACATCACAACTGGAAGACCAACTTCTTCCCCAGCTTTGATCGAGAATGGAGCAAAAGGATCTGCAACAACGCAAGTAATCGGGGGATTGTTCTCTGATACCGTGTTTTTGAGTTTTAAAAGGAGATCTGTGAAGGGTGCCAGGAATTTTTTGTTTATGGCATCACAGAGAGATGGTATGTCTTGGGTGGCATCAATATCTGAAGGAGGGAGACCATCAGGAATGGTTTCAAAATGGAAGCCGGGCAAATCATCAACGGCATGAAGTCCTCCTGACCTCAGCAAACGTTTGTGATTGAATTCTGTGTTGACAAATGTGATGTGAAGACCTTTGTAGTGAAGAAGCTTTGCAAATTTAAGCATGGTCTTTATATGACCTTGGAGTGGACATGGGATCACAACAACATGAGGTTTGGAAATGGATCCCATCTCCCTCTCCTTCTCTCTTCCTAGCTTCGGTACTATGCTCATTCTCAAAGAGTCCTTTACCTGTGTTATATAGCCTGAAATGTTTGTTTTTCTATTTCCAAATTGTTATCTTCCTTGATTTTTTTTTTTTATTAATGTCATGCCAAGTTATTGCCGTTGTATTTTAGTGATCACAGAGCACGAGTACCTCCAAAATGCAAGAATCGTTCTAATTATATAAAATATTCTCAGCAAAATTGTCTGCTAGTAACATTGCAATATCTCCGGCCTCTGTCTGTGCCCCTTTTTCTAGTCGTATGCGTGCACGATACGCTTCTTTGACCCAATTATTTCTTTCATTGAAAATTATTATTAAAATATATAGCCACTAGAAAACTTTATTTATAGCAATGAACAGAGTAAATTGAATTAATATTTATAATCAGTTTAATCTAACAGAAGATTAAAAAAGGGTTCAGTTATCGTTAAGTGAAATGTGTGCTATGGAATTGAAATATTCAAAAAATAATATAAAAGGTAGCCGGGAAACAAACAGATTTATTAATGCGATTATATTCATGAAGTCTACATGAAGTGGTTGGTGAGTGACGTGATTGTAAAACCAGTTCAGCACAAATAAATTATAGCTATGAATCTATGCTGTTAAATCTACCAGTTTTATTTATTTTATACTCTCAATTCAATTAATTATTGACTTTAGAAGCATATGATTGTCTTTGAAATTGGGATCACATGATGCCAACCAGAAAACAACTACAAGTATTTTTTTTTTCTTTAATTCAAAAGAAAAAGAGGGTGTTGGCCCGTCAATCAGGATATTGACCATCCATTTATTACTTGACAGATCGCAAAGTACATGAATACTCGTAAAAAGCTTGTACCATTGGAATAAACATGGAATTATTCCCCGTTTTTTTTTTTTTTTTTTTTTTGCGTTATACTTTTAAATTGTCAGCTAATAAAAATAAATATTAGAGAAAAAGGCTGATAGAGAAGACAAATATAAAAAAAGAGAGAAAATTGTATTGGTCACCTTGGCCTAGAAGGCAACTACTAGGTCCGGTTGCCCAAACTAGATGAAAGCACTCGAGTGTCAGTGCCCCATATCTTTTTTATATTATATTATGGGTATATTTGATATTGCAATTGTTGTGGTTAAAATTAAAAGAAAAAACAGTTTTATAAAAAATATTTTTAGTTATGGTTCATAACTGAAATTGAAATATTTGATTAAAACTGTGATTGAATTTGAGGTTTAATGAAAAACAGTTTCGTGTGTTTAGTTACCATATTTTTCATATTAATATCAAATTATAAAATTACTTTAAAGGATATATACATATACACAACCCCTACTCCTAAATAAACATTTATAAACATTTTTTGTCTTAATTTTCAGCTTCATTTTCTTTCTTTTTACTCCTCCCAAGCACTTCCTGCCTATCATCCATGGTTCTTTTTTTACTTGAAACTCGGGGTAGGTTCTCCTCCATTTGATATTATTTGATTAATTTATAAGTATATGCAAAGAAATTGCATCATTCAACAACAATTATGATTTCTTTGCTCTTTCCATCTCTTACTCTAGCAAATATATACACACACCGTTGTTGTTATCTACTAAGGTTTAATTTGGAATTAATTTTCAACGGTAGTTTCTATAATGGGATCAACAAAATCTGTGGGTGACGAGCCACGAATAGCTATTTATCCTCAACTAGTATCTATTCTTCATCGAATCAAACGCTTGATTTAACAACTATGTTTGCTTGCTAAATGCCTTTTTTGTTTATTGAGTAATCATTTTTGGCTCAAATTCTTGTGAAGTTTCAACCCCAAGCTGTATCAAATCACCATCACTTCCATGTTGGAAATACAGCAGTAACAGAGGAGAGGATTGGAGGGTTTAGGGTGCACACTCAGATTTTGATAGAATACAATACATTAAGAAATGGTACTCTCACATCTTTTCATTATGAAACTCATACAATATATATAGACATTATAAAATGTCTTTTACAATATTCAAAGTACTTAATTAATATTGAGACTCTTCAATACTTACTCTAGATTCATAGTACTACTAGATTCATAGTATTTCTAGATTCATAGTATTTCTAGATTCATTGTATTTCTAGATTCATAGTATTTCTAATGTGGATAGTTATACATTGTACTAACTTCAATACACTTAATCTTGATAAATAAGTTTAATAACTAGCATTCACCCCTCTTAAACTTGTTTCATCAATCTTCACGATTCCAAGCTTCTTCTGCAGATAACAAAAAACTTCGGTCTTCAATGGCTTTGTAAGAATTTCAGCAATTTGTTCATGAGTGTTGACATGAACTAACTCCACATCGCCTTCTTTTATGTGCTCTCTAATAAAATGAAATCGAGTATCAATATGCTTTGAACTTTCATGATGCACTGGATTCTTTGCAAGAGCTATAGCAGACTTGTTATCAAGAAAAATTCTTGTGGCTTCACTCTGTTTCTGTTGCAGATCTTCCATCAATTTCCTTAGCCATATTGCATGACACACACATGATGCAGCAGCAATGTATTCTGCTTCACATGTGGATAATGCAACAATAGATTGTTTCTTGGATGTCCATGTGAATGATGTTTCTCCCATGAAAAATATGAATCCAGTTGTGCTTTTCCTGTCTTCCAAGCTTCCTGCCCAATCACTGTCACTATAACCTGTGATTTCGAAATTCTGTGATGATGAATAACATAATCCATAGTTTAATGTTCCTTTAATAAACCGAAGGATCCTCTTTGTTGCCTTCAAATGTGAACTCCTTGGTCTCTCCATGTATCTGCTAACCAAACCAACTCCAAACAGAATGTCTGGTCTGGTACAAGTTAGATAACACAAACACCCCACAATACTTTTATAGTATGTAGGATTAACTAAATCTCCTTCTTCTTCTTTAATTAACCTCGTTCCATATTCAACTAGATTGTCTGCTGGATCACAATCTTCCATAACAAATTTCTTTAACACTTCTGTTGCATACTTGGCTTGAGAAACGAAAATTCCATTACTGCATTGCTTCACTTCTAATCCCAGAAAATATGCTAGAAGACCTAAGTCTATCATCTCAAATTCCTTTACCATGGATTGCTTGAAATCTTGAATCATTGTAGGATCATCCCCTGTGAACAGAATATCACCCACGTATAAACAAACAAACATTATTCTACCATGCAAGTTTTTCTTCACATATAATGCATGTTCATAAGGGCATTTTGTAAACCCCTTCTGAGAAAGATAGCCATCAATTCTTGAGTTTCATGCTCTTGGTGCTTGTTTAAGCCCGTAAAGAGCTTTCTTCAATCTGCACACTTTTCCTTCTTCTCCTTTCACTACAAAACCAGCTGGTTGCTCGACATATACTTCCTCTTCAAGATTGTCATTCAAGAATGCTGACTTTACATCCATCTTTTCTGAGCTGCTAGTGAGATCATCAATCTTATTGTTTCCATTCGAGCTACTAGGGCAAAAACAAATTCATAATCCACTCCATATCATTCCTTGTACCCCTTCGCTACTAATCTGGCTTTATGCTTTTCAATTTCTCCTTCTGCATCTTTGTCTTGAAGATCCATTTTACTCCTATTGCATTGTGTCCTTCAGGAAGTGTAGTCAATTCCCATGTATCATTTTTTGGAATGGAATTGATCTCCTCCTTCATTTCTTTCTTCCACCTGTCTTCTTGATATGCTTCTTCAAATGTAATAGGATCATTTTCTGAAAATAGGCAAAGCATGTTTACATCATCAAGATCCATTCTTTCTGTTACATCATAAATCTCCTGTATGCTCTTTGTCTTTCTTGTTGAACTTGGAGAACTAGATGGGCTGCTAGTTAATGGAGATGGAGCTATCATGATTTCTCCTTCATCATTTTGAATTTGCTCTTCATCTATAATCAGTTTCTGCAGCTGATTCTCAGAGCTCCAGTTCCATTCCTGCTCTTCATCAAACCTCACATCTTTTGACATGATCACCTTTTTTGTCACTAGATTGAACAATTTGTAACCATATGAATTTTCTCCAAATCCCAGTAGTATGCATTTCTGACTTTTATCATCAAGCTTAGTTCTCTTTTCTTCTTGAATTTTGGCATAAGCAATACTACCAAAAATTCTCAGATGATCGACTCTAGGTTTCTTCATGCTCCAGGCTTCTTCTGGTGTAAGCATATGAAGTCTCTTTGTTGTAAATCTATTCAACAAGTACACAGCACATACAACTGCATCTCCCCAAAACTCTTTTGGACAATTTTTTCTTTTAGCATACATCTAACCATGTTGATAATAGTCCTATTTTTTCTCTCTGATACCCATTCTGTTATGGAGTCTGTGGCATTGTAAGTTGATGTGCTATACCATTCTCTTTACAATAATCATCAAAAGCATGAGAAACATACTCTCCTCCCCTATCAGTTCTTAGGCTCTTTAACTTGCATTCACTTTGTTTTTCTACTAAGTTTTTAAACTCTTTAAACTTACTCAGCACTTCTTTCTTTTCTTTTAGCACATATACTCATGTTTTTCCACTAAAATCATCAGTTAATGTAAGGAAATACATGTTTCCTCCTATTGATGTAGGCGTAATTGGCCCACACACATTTGAATACACCAATTCCAGATGCTGAGATGCTTTAGAACTCTTCTTTGGAAAAGACTTTCTGTGTTGCTTTTCCATTACACATACTTCACACAAGTTGTTTGTGTGCTCTAGCTTTGGTATTCCCAGAACCATCTTGTTTTTCTCTATCAGCATTAGTGATTCGTAGTTTAGAAGTCCATATCGCAAATGCCACAAATTCGTCATGTTATAGATTTCTTCCTTGAAATAATTTGACAGATATATATTCAGGTCTAGAGGAAATATCCTGTTTCTGGTCATCTTAACTGAAGCAATCATAGCTCCAGACTCATCAAAGATCTTCAAACTCTTATCCTTCATCTGCACTTCAAACTCTTTCTCTAGAAACTGCCCCAAACTTAAAATATTGTTCTTCATGTCTGGAACATAAAACACTTCTGTTATGAACTTCTACTCACCATTCTTGAGTTTTATAAGGATTCTACCTCTTCCTTCAACTGGTATTTGAGAAAGATCTCCAAAAGTAATTTTACTTGTATAACTTTCACCAATATCGACAAAAGCTTCCTTCATGCCACACATATGATTTGATGCTCCTGTGTCTAGATACTAGGTGCTAGAGTTGCTGCCATCAAATTTTCCACATGCTAATAATAATGCAGGTTCTTCTAAATCACTCACCTTCTCAGCTAAGTTGACATTTTTGTCTTCAAATTTGTATTGTGAGCAATTTGAAGCAAAATGACCATACTCCTTGCAATTATAACACTGCACGCTTGCATTATTATTTCTCCAGTTTGATTATCCTCATTACTTCTTCCTCTGGTTCTGCCTCGACCTCTAACATTGAAGTTTTGATTTCGTGCTCCATGAAACTCTTGATTTCTATATGATCTTCCTCCTCTTCCACTTCTATGTAGGAACCTTCCTCTCTGGAATTCTCCTCTACCAAATTCACTAGCATTCTTCACAGTTAATTGTGTCTGCAAAGCATGTTCAAGAAATCTTCCTTCTCTTATTCTGTCAATTTTCTGCTCATGGGCTTGCAGTGATCCCATTAAATCTTCTATTGTCAGATCTCCTAAATCCTTTGATTCTTCAATTGCTACAACCACATGATCAAACTTTGAATCCAACGATCTCAAAATTTTCTCCATCACACGAACATCATCAATAATTTCACCACTCCTCATTTGGTGAACCAAAGAGATTACTTTTGTGAAGTAATCTGAAATTGTCTCATTACCTTCTTTGTTCATCTTCTCAAAATCTCCTCTCAAAGATTGTAACCGAAGTCTTTTTGTTTTTTCAACTCCACTGTAAGTTTTGCTAAGCATTTCCCATGCCTCTTTTGACGTTTTTGCTTGTGCCACCATCTCAAGGGTTGCTTCATCAAGCCCTTGATAGATCGTGAATAACGCCTTATTATCTTTCTTCCTTGATTCTCTCATTGCTTGTCTTTCTGCATTGCTCATCACTGCATCTTCTCTCGGTTCAGTGTAACCGTCTTCAACTAACTCCCATAACTCTTGGGATCTAAGTAGTGTTTTGTATTGAATACACCACAAATCATAGTTTTGTTTGGTAAGGCGTGGAATATGGAATTGAGAATTGTTATTGTTGGAGGTCTTGTCTACTCCCAAGCTCTGATACCAATTTTGTTGGAAATACAGCATTAACAGAGGAGAGGATTGGAGGGTTTAGGGTGCACACTCAGATTGGTAGAATACAATACATTAAGAAATGGTACTCTCACATCTTTTCATTATGAAACTCATACAATATATATAGACATTATAAAATGTCTTTTACAATATTCAAAGTACTTAATTAATATTGAGACTCTTCAATACTTACTCTAGATTCATAGTACTACTAGATTCATAGTATTTCTAGATTCATTGTATTTCTAGATTCATAGTATTTCTAATGTGGATAGTAATGTATTGTACTAACTTCAATACACTTAATCTTGATAAATAAGTTTAATAACTAACATTCCACTGTTTTGCGCTCGTGATTAATTATTGGAATTATTGTTTTCATTTTATATAGTATTGTTGATAGTTATATAGAGAAAAATACATAGTTGCTATCTAATAATCTAAGTCAATAAGGAGTGTTTGACAGAGAATTATATATCAAAAGTCAAGTACTTTTTTTTTTTCTTTTCTGAACTCTTGTTTGATATTTTTCATTTTCGACCGGATCAACTGGCTAGATTAGTTCTCATTTGATCGTGGGAGGTGAAACATTTTGCTTGTGAAATGGGCTGGTAACTCACATGATTGTAAAACAGTTCAACACAAATATTATAGAAGCAGCAATGACAAAATATGAGCAAAAATATTACAGCTGGAGCGATCCTCATTGCTGCCATAACATCGCAGTAAAAAAGCCAACTACTGCGTGTTTTTTTCTTTTTCTTTCTTTTCTTTTTCCTGTTATATCCATGAGTAAATACGTTGTAAATTGTAGAATCTCATTAATCATTCTAAGAATCTATGCTGTTAAATCTATCAGTTTTATTAATTATATACTCTGAATTCAATAAATTATTGACTTGACAAATATACGATTGTCTTTTAAGTTGGGATCACATGATGCCAACTAAAAAAACAACTACAAGTATTGACTTAGATGATGATATTGTGATAATTTATAAGAAATAAATAACCAAACCAAAACTTAATATAAAGATCAATTCTAAATAAATAAAATGTCATTTAAATATATAAAATGATATCGTTTTAAAAATTAAATATGCTTTGTTAAAACAAGTTAACTTAGAATTTTTTAATTATTTTATTATTATATTATCTATGTTTTAAGTTACATGGATATCCTGAGTGGTGGACTGAACTTCAAACCAAAAAACGCAGGGATGCAACTAGCAAAGAAGAAGGTCCTGGTATTGCAGCAATGACCACCACCGAACCTCATCTATCCTTTACACCACAGACTGCCACCAGCTCATCCTCAGACACAAATGCAGGTAACCCCAGTTGTGTGTGTATTACTTCATCGTGTGAAGATAAGTGTGATGAATGGTTGCTGGACTCTGGAGCCACGGACCATATGACATTTGATGCCAAGGATTTCATTCAAACATCCTTACCAAAACGCACAAATATAGCAAATGCCAATGGAATTATCTCCCCGGTGACTGGTGCAGACACAGTGATACTAACACACACATTGCAGCTGCCTAATACATTGCTCATTCCATCCCTCACTCACAAGCTCCTCTCCGTAAGCCAAATCACCTCTGATCTGAATTGTTTAGTGCTCATGTATCCTACTTTCTGTCTTATCCAGGACATTCTCACCAAGGAGATCATTGGGCGTGGTACTAAGAGGGGGGGACTTTATTATGTGGAGGATTTCAGTACTGGAAGAGCATACCATATGAAGCATTCGGTTGGCAGTAAAGAGAAGGAGATATGGCTGTGGCACTCCCGTTTAGGACACCCGTCCTTCACTTGTTTGAAACACTTGTTCCCGAATTTATTTTCTCAAGTGCAGCTTTCTGATTTCCAATGTGAAATCTGCACCTTAGCAAAAAGCCATAGGGTCCCTTATCCTATGCAATTGAATAAAAGGGATATCCCATTTTCTTTGATTCATTCCGATGTGTGGGGTCCTTCCCCAACTCATACCATATCCGGGGTCAAATGGTTTGTACTCTTCATTGACGATTGCACACGCATGACTTGGCTCTACTTGTTAAAGCATAAAGATGAGGTGTTCAATGTGTTTAAGTCATTTCATGCAATGATAAACACACAATTTTCTGCCAAGATTCAAGTTTTTCGATCGGACAATGGGGGGGAGTATGTGAATCATCAATTCCGCGATTATTTCAATCTTCATGGCATTATTCATGAAACTTCATGTCCTCAAACTCCTCAACAAAACGGAATCGCTGAGCGAAAAAATTGACATGTCCTTGAAATTACCGGAGCACTTCTGCTAAATGCCCATGCTCCCTCTCGGTACTGGCCTGATGCAGTAACTACGGCTGTGCACTTGTTGAACAGACTGCCTTCTAAGGTACTGGGGTTCCAAACTCCACTACAAGTCCTTGCAAAACATGCCCCGCTGCCCTCAGTATTGATGCTTCCACCCCGTGTGTTTGGGTGTGTGGCATATGTTCACCTTCACAAGAATCAGCGATCCAAGCTAGATCCCTGCGCTCGCCGATGCATGTTTGTGGGTTACGCATTCCATCAAAAGGGTTATCGATGCTATGACCCTACTGCCAACCGCACCTATGTTTCTATGGACGTCACATTCATGGAGACGGAAACATTTTTTCCATCCAATTCTCCTCTTCAGGGGGAGACTGGACAAGAAGAGTTGAAGTGGATGGAATTACACTGGACAGGCCTATGTGAATCATCACAGCCATGTTACGATCGGAACAGAGGAGTTGAGGTAGAAGCTGATAATTGCCCACCAGCTATTGAGATGATCCCAGAAGCTTATGTGGAAACGGGAAGAGCAGAGAATACAGCCGTGCAAGCACTAGAAGATATAGTTCCAGAAGCTGTTTCAGAAGCTGGTGTATCGCCCCCCTCTATAGTACCCGAAGACCCAACTCCTGAGAATCCTGAGGTAAACTCTTTAAACACTAATGTACTGGAACCATGTGCTAGTTATGAATTACCTTACAGGCACAATCGTGGGAAACCACCAAGGAGATATTCACCAGATGTTGAAGAGAGAAAATCACGGTACCCTATTGCAAATTATGTGGCCACACATGGACTGCCGAAACCAATCAAGGCCTTTATGCATGACATTTCGTGCAATCAAGTCCCTACAGGAGTGGAAGAAGCCATAATACATCCGAAGTGGACGCAAGCTATCAAAGAAGAAATGGAAGCCTTGATGAAAAATGAAACATGGAGCCTAGTACCACTACCAACAGGAAAGAAGACGGTAGGGTGCAAGTGGGTGTTTTCTATTAAACATAAAGCAGATGGATCCGTGGAAAGGTACAAGGCAAGACTCGTGGCTAAAGGGTATACACAAGTATATGGTGTAGACTACCGCGAAACTTTTTCCCCGGTAGCCAAACTGAACACTGTCAGGGTGTTATTATCCATTGCAGCAAATCTGGATTGGCCATTACATCAGTTTGATGTAAAGAACGCTTTTTTTGCACGCTGATCTTGAAGAGAAGGTGTATATGGATATTCCTCCAGGCTACTCAGTAACTACTGGAGAAAATAAAGTATGTAAATTACAGCGGGCCCTGTATGGGCTAAAGCAATCGCCGCGAGCATGGTTCGGAAGATTCAGCTTAGCAATGAAGAAGTATGGCTTCACGCAAAGCGGCTCAGATCACACCTTGTTTCTCAAAAGGCAGCAGGGAAAAGTAACAGCCTTAATCATTTATGTTGATGATATGATTATTACAGGAGATGATAAAGAGGAGATATCACAACTTCAGGGACAGCTAGCCAGCGAATTTGAGATGAAAAATCTAGGTGGGTTAAAATATTTTCTGGGAATAGAAGTTGCAAGATCGAATCGAGGTATTTTTCTGTCCCAAAGAAAATATATCCTAGACCTACTATCAGAAGTAGGACTATTGGAGTGCAAACCAGCAGACACCCCGATTATCCAGAATCACAAACTGGGGATCTATCCAGACCAGAAACAAACTGAAAAGGGGAAATATCAGCGATTAGTTGGCAAACTAATTTATTTATCGCATACCCGTCCAGATATTGCGTATGCGGTAAGCGTGGTGAGTCAATTTATGCATTGCCCAAGTGAGGAACACATGGAAGCTGTAACTCGAATACTAAAGTACTTGAAGTCATCTCCAGGAAAAGGGCTTATATTTTCCAAGAATGGTAACTTGGAAGTTGAAGGGTATACCGATGCAGATTGGGCTGGGAATTGCATAGACAGGAAGTCAACCTCCGGGTATTTTACTTTTGTTGGTGGAAATTTAGTGACATGGAGAAGTAAGAAACAGAAGGTGGTGGCACTCTCAAGCGCTGAATCAGAATTTCGCGGGATGGCAAAAGGTGTGTGTGAACTCCTTTGGCTGAAAAAATTATTAACCGAGATTGGTTTCGCTCCTAAATCAGAAATGAATCTCTTCTGTGATAACAAAGCCACGATAAGTATTTCTCAAAATCCAGTCCAACATGATAGAACGAAGCATGTGGAGGTCGATTGGCATTTCATCAAACATAATCTCGAGACAAAGACAATTAAGTTCCCATTCGTCAAATCGGAAGATCAGCTAGCAGACATACTTACCAAGGCCGTGTCCAGCAAAGATTTCCATAGCTCACTAGTCAAGTTGTGCATAATGGACCCCTATGCATCAACTTGAGGGGGAGTGTTGGCGTGAGCTGTACAATATAAATGCTAGGATTGATTATGAGAACAGAGATGGAAAGACGTTTCACTTTCCATCTCTGTTAGCTTTATTACAGGAACGTAATATGTATAGTCTCAATTAGAAGATTCATTTTTTGATTATAAGTATGTAAAGTAGGGCATTGTAATACTTAATTTTGAATAAGAAAAATAGAGACTTGATTATTCTGACAATTCTGTTCTATTTTTTGGTTCTTGTACAGCCTATTGAAAGGCTTGTTACTTATTCATTCCATGAATAGAGAGTATTTGATCTTCTATTACATTTTCATTACGTAAAAGTGGTATTTGAGCCTAATTTTGTTCAAAAGAGTTTCAAGAATTTTGTGATGAAGATGGAATTCAAAGACAGTTGATTACAACATACACACCACAACAAAATGAAATATCAGAGAGAGAAAACCAAACTATTCTAAATATGAGAGTTCCAAAGAACAATTGGCCAGAAGATGTGACATGAAGTAATCATGTTTCGAATCGCAGTCCTACATTTGTTGTTCAAAACATTACATCTAAAGAAGGATGAAAGCTATCAGTTGAACGCTTCAAAGTGTTTAGATGAATAGTATATGGACATGTTCCAGATGAGAAGAGAAAGAAGTTAGATGACAAAGGAGAAAAATGTGATAATGTAGTTGTCGAAAAGTATAACATAACATATTATAAACAAAAAAGTAGTTGCCGTGATAATGTTTTATACTCATTTCTTCATCAAGTTGCGAGGAAACATCTGGATGCGTGGAAATTTAGAAAATAATAAAGCAGTAAAATAGTAATAAAACCACTTTGCTTAAAAGTTCATTAATTAACCAGGCATATGAATTACCACTGATTAGGGTGAAGCCTTTCTCTCGGAGAGCGTAGAGGTGTTTGAATCCCATATAGCCACATGCATTCACAGTGGCATACATCACAACTGGAAGACCAACTTCTGGTTATAGCAAGTCAACCTCTCGGAATTACCTGCATCATTGATCGAGGATTTGTGGAGTAGGTTGTCTCAATTGTCGTTTCCTTCTGCAGCCCATAAATAGACAAGTACATTTCCAAATTACTGGAAGAAGCAGTCAGCAAAGAAAAGCAAGAGAACCAAAAATATACGGTACAGGAGTGGTCCCAGATTTATCCAAACCTGTCATCACCTAATTAATACAATCAAAATATCCTTTACTAAAGAAGGGAGAGAGAGTGATTCATTCTTTCAAAGATAAATTCCTGCCGAGAGCATATCATCATCTTCATTTATAGCCAGCAATGGTTGATTGTTTATTTTTTATCAACTCCATGAACTCCATTTCCAAATAGTTGGTGTTTTAGCTCAAGTGACAGTCAATGAAGAAGAATTATAAATTCAATTATACAGTTTTGGATACAATTGAGAGGATTTGAAGGTCCATTTAGGCAACCTGAATACTTGATCATGAACTATTTCTCTCTGGGGAGTAAAAGTCTAAAGTTCGGAATTTTCCTTATAACACAATGGTGGGGAAAAAGACAGAAACTTGCACGAGTGACTCTCCATTTCTCTTTGAATGTCTTCGGAACCAAATTCTGTTCAGACAAACAGAAGTCTTAGGTAGTGGAAATTTCCAAGAATTTTGTTAAATTTAACAACTTCATTCAACAGTTTCAAGTCTAGCAATGGTTTCAAGATAGACTAAAAGATAGGGCATCAAATTTAGCAAGGGTTCCAAGCAATTTTTTATTTTTTAAAAATAAGTCAGGAAAAAAATAATAGCAAGTTAATGCTATGAGGCAGCAATGGACAGAGTTGAAACAAGAGTTTGAATAATGTGTTTTTGGCAGTGTATCAATGTACGGCTGCTCCTCTATTATTTATATATGTAGGGCAATTTACACATGTTATGATGTACCCTATTGCATAATATAATCTCTACATATATTTCCTGTTTTACAGAATATTTCCTAAATTACAATGTATTCCATAATATTCCCCCTCAAGCTGAGGGTGGGTGATCCACGTGAAGCTTGGACCGTAGAGAAGTAAACATCGTCGTGGCAAGTGGCTTTGTAAGAACATCTGCTAATTGATCTTTGGAAGGAATGAAACGTATCTGAATTTCCTTCTTAGTAACTCGATCACGGACAAAATGATAGTCTACCTCAACGTGCTTTGTACGAGCATGAAAGATCGGATTAGCAGACAGATAAGTAGCCCCCAGATTATCACACCATATAGTCGTAGCAGAACTCGGGGAAACACATAAATCAGTCAACAGATAGCGAAGCCAAAGAACCTCAGCAGTGCCATCGGCTAAGGCCTTATACTCGGCTTCTGTGGAGGAGCGAGCAACAGTTCGTTGCTTGCCGATTTCCATGAAATGGGAGTGGTTCCGAGAAAGACAATGTAGCCACCCGTGGATTTTCGGTCATCAACACTACCAGCCCAATCGGCATCAATATAACCATGAAGAGTCAAGGTCGGATCACGGGTGAGATGTAGGCCAAAAGAAAAGGTACCTTTTAGGTATCGCAGGATACGCTTAACCGCAGCCCAATGGTCTTCAGTAGGAGCATGCATAAACTAACATACTTTGTTTACCGCATAGCAAATATCAGGTCGAGTAAACGTTAGATACTGAAGAGCACCCACAATTTGGCGAAAGCGGGTGGTGTCTGAAAATAATGCTGTAGACTGCAGATCAAGTTTAGAAACAGATGCTGGTGTATCCACAGGTTTACATGATGTCATACCAGCACGATTTAGAATTTCCAGAACATACTTGTGTTGACTGAGCACAAGACCCATACTGGTTGGAACCACTTCAATCCCTAAAAAATAGCGTGCATGGCCCAAATCGCGCAGTTTGAATTCCGCGCTTAACAGAGTAATAAGACGATGAATCAACGCAGAGTTATTTCCAGTAATCAGGATGTCGTCGACATAGACAAGTAAATAACAAGTGTCATGGGACCTATTTAGAATAAATAGGGATGTATCAACCTTTGAAGCTCGGAAACCAATGGTCATGAGGAAATCATATAGGCGCATGTACTAAGCCCGTGGTGCCTGTTTTAACCCATATAACGATTTGTGAAGGCGACAAACATGAGTGGGAAGAGCAGTATTAACAAAACCTGGTGGCTGCTGCATGTAAACTACTTCACGAAGAGAGCCATTAAGGAATGCATTGTGAACATCAAGTTGCCGAAACTGCCATCCTTTGGAGACTGCAATGGTAAGAACTAACCGAACAGTAGTTGGTTTAACCACAGGGCTGAAGGTTTCTGAATAATCTATACCTTCCTGTTGGGTGAATCCCCGCGCAACCAAGCGAGCTTTGTAGCGATCAATGTCCCCATTTGCTTGGCGCTTGATTTTATACACCCAGCGGCTGCCAACAATATTCATAGAGGGGTCGTATGGGACCAAGGACCAAGTGGAATTTGCATGTAATGCTGCAATTTCATCCTGCATGGCAGTATGCCAACATAAATATCGATCAGCCTCCCTAAAACTTAGGGGCTCATGAGCAGATGGAGTGACTTCCCGTGAGGTAGTAGTGGACGGGGAAGTAGTAGAGATGGAGCTGAAGTTAGCAGTCTTTGGCTGCCGTGGACGCAGCACCATTGGATGCTTGCGAGTGGGTGGTGGAGAGGATGGCAAAGTAGTGGACTGCAGCTGCGGAAGAGAGTACGTGGAGAGATCCACACATAAATTTAGGCCGGGATCAGATTTGGCTGAATCTGGTGAAGAAGGTGATGCCGATGCCGAAGGGTCTGCAGCAGAGGAAGGGGCTGCTGAAGATGTGACTGGAAGAGCCGAACCTGAACCTGCATAATGATCAGAAAACATAGATGGAGATGATAAAGAGGGGACGGACTCTTGTGTGGGTGGACCTGGTGTAGTGGAGACGGACTTGGATGACAAAATAGGAATGGAGGGTAAGACGGAGACAGACATGGACGAGGAGGAGGATGGAGACGGTATGGTGGATTTGTCAAATGGAAAAACATGCTCATGAAATCGGACATGACGGGAAATGTAGATGCGATCAGTTGACAAATCAAGACAACGATAGCCTAGATGAGATGAACTGTAGCCTAAGAACACACACGGAGTGGAGCGATAATCTAGCTTATGAGCATTGTAAGGACGAAGAAGAGGAAAGCACAAACATCCAAAAATGCGTAAAAAAGCATAATCAGGAATTTGATGAAACAAGCATTCAAAAGGAGATTTGTTGTTTAACACCGATGTTGGCATACGATTAATAAGGTAGACCGATGTTTCGAATGCATAATTCCAGAATTTTAATGGTGCCTTACATTGTCCTAAAAGAGTAATGCTAGTTTCAACAATATGACGATGACGACGCTCAACAGTACCGTTTTGTTCATGAGTATGTGGACATATGAGACGATGATGAATACCGATGGTTTTAAAAAAGGAATTCAATTTTCGATATTCACCCCCCCAATCAGTTTGAACAGTTTTGATTTTACGAGAGAATTGACGTTCAACAAGTAACTGAAATTGTTGAAACACAGCAAATACATCGGATTTTAGAGCAATAGGATAGTACCAAATATACTTTGTATGCGCATCCACAAATATGACAAAATACCGAAAACCATCAGATGATAAAAACGGGGCAGGTCCCCAAACATCACTAAATATAAGTTCAAGTGGAGTCGATGTTTTATGACCCGTAGGTCCTAACGATAAACGTGAGGATTTTCCTAGCGGACAAGCTTGACATTGAAAATCAAAACGGCGAGAGGTACAAGTAACCTTTTTATTTGAAGCTAAGAGACTCAAAATACGAGAACTAGGATGACCAAGACGACGATGCCAAAAATCGGCAGAAGCGGCCAAGCTGGTGGACAAAAAAGCTTGCGGCAACAGTGTTGCGGAAGACTCGGAAAGAACATAGAGACCGTCTTTACTCCGACCGGAAAGAAGAACTTCCTTGGTGATGAGATCCTTAACATAAAAAACAAAGGAGTGAAACTCAAAGAAGACATAATTTTCACGACAAAATTGTTGAACATATAATAATCTTTTTTTAATGTGAGGAACATGTAAGATATTGGACAAGGAGAAGACTCTTTTTGGTGTATGCAGAATTTTGTGGGCAGTATTAGATATGACAAGTCCCTTACCATCACCAACATGTAATTGATCATTACCAAGATAAGGTTTTGTAGAAGCCATACCAGTTATGTCCGGAGTAACATGATGATTTGCACCTGTGTCTGGAAACCATTCGGCAGATTCTTTTATGGCAGAATCCTCACCTGATGCAGTGCTAAAGGAGAGATTGGCTGATGCTTGGTTTCCATGTTGCGCAAGTTGAGAGCATTGCTGTGCAGAGTGACCAAATATGTGACAAAGCTGACATTTGACTTGATGCCGAGGCCACTGGTTTGAAGAGGAATTACGGGACTGTTGCCAATTGTTGCTACGGGACTGTTGCTGCCAAGAGGAATTATTTCCTCCACCACGGAAGGGCTGTCCATTATGCTGTGAGTAAGTGTTGCGTGATTGACGCCAGCCACCCCTTCTTCCTCTATCCCGCGAGAAGCCATAGCTGTGAGACCCTGAAAATCCACGTTGTGCTGCATAGGCTGCGGGCTGAAGTACAGGAGTGGGGAGCAAAGGTGCAACAGAGGTGATACTTGAAGCCATTGAGTTTCGATGAATAAATTCATGAGTAGATAGATGACTATGAAGTTCCGAATAGGATAATGGATCACCTTTAGTAGACAAGGTAGTAACCAAATCACGGAAATCACCCCGAAGTCCCCGAAATACATAAAGATTGAAATCTGTGAGAGAGATTGGTCTGCCAGCCGCAGCCAATTCATCAAATAACCCCTTTGCACGTTGTAAAAATAAGGTTACAGAATCATCACCTTGCCGAAGATCCTGAAGAGAACCATGTAATTGCATGATCCTAGAGTTTGATGGAGAAGCAAGGGCACATTCAAGGGTGTTCCACACACTTGCAGATATTGAACAATCTACCACCAGATGAAGGACTTCAACCGAGAGAGATGACAGCAAAGCACTAAGAATAAGTTGATCTTGCTGTTTCCAAGACAAGACCGTAGCAATAGCAGCGGCATGAGAAGAGGGGCATGGATTTGAGCCATCAACAAACGAGAACACACCTTGACCAATCAGGTAAGGTTTCATCTGCATACGCCAATACAGGTAATTATTGTTGGTAAGCTTGAGATTAATAACCTGTTGAGTGTTGGAGAGAGGAACAATGACTGCTGTTGTAGCAGAAGAAAGCATGGCTGCGTTGGATGCAGTGGCAGCAGAATTTGGGGAAGAATGGCTGGCATTAACATCAGCATTGGTTTCTGAGTGAGTCATGGTAGAAGACGCAAGAGAGCAACACTTTTAAGCAATAAAATTTTCAGCAGTAGAAGAGAAGCCGAGAGAGTGCAGCGGAGCAGTCAGCAGGAATCACGTCTGCAAATAAGGAGAGAGTGCAGCGCAGCAGGGAGCAGGAATCACGTCTGCAAATAAGGAGAGGCCGGGGCAAAAAGAAATCACGCGGCAGAAGAGAAACAGAGGAGCAAAAAACGTAAAAACGTGGTTGTTCACGTTTGCATGGGAAGAACCGATTAAGGTATGTTAAGCTCTGATACCAAGTTGAAACAAGAGTTTGAATAATGTGTTTTTGGCAGTGTATCAATGTACGGCTGCTCCTCTATTATTTATATATGTAGGGCAATTTACACATGTTATGATGTACCCTATTGCATAATATAATCTTTACATATATTTCCTGTTTTACAGAATATTTCCTAAATTACAATGTATTCCATAATAGACAGAATTGAGTGAATTTATGGCTGAACAATTTGAGAGACAACTTGTTCTCCAATATATCAATACAATATATTGCACTGGGGTCGATGTTAATTAAATCCTCTTTATATTTTATTTTTATCAATTCACTTTTAAATTTTTTTTAATTAAATATTGATGAGCGCCTAAGAAAATCCAAGTAGCGTGGGATAAAATGTATATTTAGATAATTGATTAATATCTTGATTATGACAGTCTCATATTTTTCCAAGCCAAGACCCTTAGTGCCTGATATGATAAGGCGAACAATGTCTCTTACATGTAAAAGATATTTTTAAAGAATTTGATGATGTTTTGATGTTAAAGTATATATACTTTTGAGAGAAAAAACTCAAAGAATGAAGATGAATAACCTTTAAGGAAAATAGAAAAAAATGAATTAGAATGGTATAGAATTACTGTGAAAAAACAGAAGAAATGTTAGGGCCAAATAATAAAGGCTGCAGCTTGTGGAAACCAAACACCTTCTTGATATCATTTGCGTTCCCATAAAATTTATGAGATGTTATTTACCATATGTTCCATCTTCCTCTCTTCTCCAATATCATCGCAACAACAAATCTCTTCGCCTCATCCCCCTGCAAAAAAAGTAATGAGTCAATGGGAACACAAATTAGAAGCAAGTTCGTATTTGCAGAGGGTATTTATCTAACCAGGGTAGCCAATTGCTGTATAATTGTTGATTTTGTTGAATTGATTGTTGGGTAATTTGTGGCAGATGAGAAGAAGAAGAAATTTAGGCAGAGAGAAAAGAAGGTAAGTCTGTTTTCACTAACTTCGTAGTCTGTTATTGTATTGATTCAAATTGCTTACAAAGTGTTTGACTTCATGCCTCTTATATATGGTTGAGACAACACACACAGCACACACGTTATGCATGCTTTACAATATGAGAACACACTCCTTATGCATGTTTACTTGTTAGTTAGTTACATCATAACAGAATACTAACTAACTATTACATCATCAACTACTTAAACAGCAAGCATCTTCATTCTTCTGCAATTCCAGCTCAGCATCAACTCTTCTGCATCCATTAATCCAGCTCAACAACTTACCTTCCAACAGTCTCTCCTAAGTTGTTGACTGGTTTAACCATAAGTTTCAACCGTAATCTAGGTTTGTCTTGAACATCTATTTGACTGGTTTGTCAGCAGGCCTATTCACCAACTCCCAAGTGTTGTTCTTCTCAATCATTTCAAGTTCTGCATTTATAGCTTCTTCCCAAGCTATATCACCATCTGCTTCCTTGTAATTTTCAGATTCCACAATACTCATGTGGCACCTTGCATATACATCTTCAAGAGATCTCATTTTAACTGGAGTTGAGCTTTGCTCCAGATGGATCTTCTCTTGTTCCAGAATCCTAGCTTCTTTGTCATAAGATTGAGCCTTAGCATTTGCAGTCTCTAGTTTCTCAACCAACACTTTAATTTCAAGCTTCAGAGATGATATTTCAGTGCCATAACTCTGCATTTTTGACTCACCAGCCTTTAGCTCCAAATTTAAAGTAGTCAAACACTGCTCGGCATACTCAATTCTTCTGTTCTTCTCCTTTATTTCATCCTCCTTAACAACCAAATGGCTAGAAAATTCTTCCCGCACACCACTAAAAAAGAGTGGTGTTTGCAACGAACGGATCCGTTGCAAAAACCAAAGGAATCCATTGCTAATTAATATTAACAACGAAATTTGCAACGGACGGGTCCTGTTAGAATCCAGTGCTAACAAATTCATTTGCAACGGCAAATCCGTTACAATGAATTTGCAACGGAATAAATTTGCAACGGATATTCCGTTGCAAATTCAAAATTTTCAACTTTTTCTTCTTTTCTATCTCTGAGTTGATTCTTTTCTCTCTCTCTCCCCGCTGCAATGCTAAGGAAATCCAGATCCAAGTCACTAAATGCTAAGGAAATCCCAATTGAAAAGGATGGCCCTGCAGCTAAAGATGATGGATCGTTGCCTCAAAGTTTAGTGCTTTTTTCCTCCTTGTTAAATGAAGTGTTCAGGTTTCAAGAACATGATTCAATAGATACCCAAATCAAAACCATAACCAAGCATTGCAATGCGCGCAGTTCAGAACGTTAGAGAATAATTACCCATCCATGGATCGTTGCCTGCAAGTGTGATGTAAAATCTTTAATTTTTTCCAGTTTTCTTAAACTATTAAGCAAAGGAAGATGAGAGAAGGTGGCTGTCATTTGACAAAGAACGGCCTACCTCTTCCTCTGTTTCCCCTATACCCAAACAGCCATCTAAAAAGTAAAGTAAAAAGATAAGCACTTCCAGAAATTAAACTTTGAAAATGCTAAAAATCACCAGAAGATACAAGAGCACCATAGATTCAGAGGACATGCTTTCAGTCAGAGGCCTCCCCCTCGAAATGGCTCTGCGTCTTCGATCATCTGACTGACACGCTCCTTTTGAGCTTCATCTGAGATGTCAGCCTTAGTCCATTCACACAGCTCCATGTCATAGCACTCATCAAGAAAAATTACCCATCAAAGGAAAGAAAACCCATTCTTTACTCTCAATATCTCTCTGCAAGCCTAGAAAACTTGCTAACCAGGTTGCTATTTCCAAAGACAAACGAGGGAAACAGAAACCCAACGATCTCTCTGTCTAGTATTGTACGCCCACCAGCTTGAACAACAATTAACATGGACGAGGAGTATTTTTGGACGGACGGATGGATTGATTGTTGAGAAAAAGATGAGGGGGGCGGCCAGAGGGAGAAGAGAGGATGGGGTAAGGGTTTTGAGATTGAGATGAAGGGGAACAGACGGGGGTTATGCTTAATATTATTATTATAATAATAATAATTATTATTATAATTATTATTATTATTATTAATATTTTAAAACAGTATGTATATATGGGCGCCAGGATTTTGAAAAGCAATTCTCAGTTTTACATTGCAATGGAAAATTGCAACAGAAAATTCGTTGCAATCCATGTTTTTTTTTTTCAGAATTTGTTTAGCAATGGAAAATCCGTTGCTAAACAAAATCCCTGTTGCAATTTGTGCAACGGATTTTTGCCGTTGCAAAAATCCGTTGCAAACGGGCACCATTTCTAGTAGTGGCAGTGCATCTTCCCTCAGTTGTGTTTCTTTATTAGTTCTTTCTTGCACATTTGTCGCCTTCTCTAAAGCAGCTTTTGTCTCTCTTACAGCAATGTCATACTTCCATTTCCACTCAGCTGCATCTTCAGCTGACCTCATTTGTTCATGAGCAGCAGCCAACCTTGTGTCAGAAGCACTTCCCCGTGACTTTAGTATTGCAATCTTTGAAACTGCCTGCTCTTCATCAGCTGAGTCATTGGTTTTACTCGCAACCTCTCTAATGAGTGTTGCGCCAGCATTTTCCATGGGATCAGGTAGCTCAATAGCTCGTGCAATTGTTACCCCATCATTAACCACATTTGGACTTCCAAATTCATCTAAGACAACATTTCTACCCCTAGGACCAAGAGTAAGCTCAACAGCATCATCTTCAATTTTAATTGATTCATCCTCACTGGTATGGCATTCCTCACTTCTGCCTTCTTCTATGTCAGTAGGGGAAACCTTGTCCTTTATACTTGTTGCATGACAAGCATAAAATAAATTTGCAATGGACACTTCTTCCTCCTGCTGTGCACAATTTGTCAAGGGAATCAATTATGTATTAATTAGGAAAGTAATTATAAGTTATAGATAGTAGTGTTTTAGTATAACACTTATGCTTTCATACTTAGCCCTAATTTGTAGCTAGGTTTATTGTCTATTTAAGAGACAAGACACTCAAGAAGAAAGGGCATTCAGTACCTATTCAATACAATTTTGACATGGTATCAGAGCTACTAACATGTGAATCTCGCTGATTTCTCAATCGACACTGAAAAAAAAAAGAAGGGCCAATGGCTGAATCCATTAGGGTTAGGGTATCACCACAATTACCATCACCAGCCTACTACTATGCCATTCATATTTGTAATTTCTCGTGCGATTGAAAGGAATTGTTTCTTTTACCTCTTGATCTTGGTGTGTCGACACTTTCCGTGGCCTTCGTGTTTGTTGTTGTCGACATCTATAAATCCTTCCAGTGGTGGCAATCAGAACGTTTTTCGCCGTCTGTGGGTTTCTTGATCTTGCTTCGTTTTTTTTCCTTGTTTCTGTGGAGGTTGTGAGGCTTTTCTTCTGCTTGTTCTGTCATGCACTGGTCGGAGTTTTGTGGTGGTCCATCGCCTGTGGTTCTGTGGGGCTTTGCTGTTGTAGGGACATCGGAAATTTCTGGGTTTTCTACTTCTCTTGGCGATTCTGTTTCTGCTTCTTTGGTGTTGTCGGCAGCCTCCTCATCGGTTTTGTTTGGGGTTCCTCTACTTTGATAAGCTCTTTGCTTTTCATTTCTCTCTTGCAAAGTTCTTTGGTTCTGTGATTTTATTCTTAAACTGCACGAGAAAGAGAGAGAGAGAGAGCTGAGCAGCAGGTCGCAGCCTCGCTTGAATCAAAAGAGCTACTTTTAGCGGAAAAACAATGGCGACAGTAAAAAAAAAAAAAGCATTGCTGGCGTATTATTCTTTTGTTGTGGCTGGTTGTGGCTGTATTGGTTGTGGCTGGGTGTGTTTTTTGGTTGTGGCTGTATTGGTTGTGGCTGAGTGTGTTTTTTGGTTGTGGCTGTAGACGTACTGTTCTGGCGTGTTGTTTTTGCGGTGATCGCGTGGTTGTAGCGTCAGTTCTCTTCTGTTCTGGTGTGATTCTTGGTTGTGGCTAGATCTGTTGACACACAAAGATTTTTTTTAATCCTTGTGTGGCAGGACAATTTTTTGGTGTGTTGTTTTTGCGGTGATCGTGTGGTTGTAGCGTCAGTTCTCTTCTGTTCTGGCATGATTTTTGGTTGTGGCTGGGTCTGTTGATACATGAAGATTTTTTAATCCTTGTGTGGCAGGACAATTGTTTTTGGTGTGTTGGCACTGTCGGTGGCCATCGACTTCGTGGGTTTTCTATTTCGGTGGTTGTCATGGTGGTTGAGTGGTGTTTATTGCTCTGTTTCTGGTTTGCAGTGACACCTTGGGCTCTCTCCTTTGTTTTTTGGGCTTGCTACCTTTGGGCTATCTTAGCCGGACTGATATTACTATTTAGTTGACAAATTGATGCTTCTTGATCGACTAGCATCAATTTGAGGGGGGATGTCAAGGGAATCAATTATGTATTTATTAGGAAAGTAATTATAAGTTATAGATAGTAGTGTTTTAGTAGAACACTTATGCTTTCATACTTAGCCCTAATTTGTAGCTAGGTTTATTGTCTATTTAAGAGACAAGACACTCAAGAAGAAAGGGCATTCAGTACCTATTCAATACAATTTTGACACAATTTGCCAATTGCTTGTAATCCTTGCAATAATTTGTGTTGTGTCCAAATTGATTGCATCTACCACATTTAGGCTGACCTTTAAATCTGCACACACCAAAATGAAATTTTTGGAATGTGTTGCATTGTGGCTTTACATTGGTGTGACTACTGCTTCCAGTTTTAGATTGTGGACTGAAAACACTGTTGTGATTCATTCTTCTGTCATAATTCAAGTTTGAATACTGATTGTTGTTGTGCATGTGATTGCTCTGCATATTTCCTCCTTGTGACCAGCTTGTAAGTCTTCTTTTTTGACCTTGCCAGCCTTGATTTGTCTTCATACGTGAGCCTTTATTTCCACCATGAAATTGATTACTGCCAACTTTAAAGTGCTGAATGCTCTTTCAATACCATTCATCTTTTCCCTCTCATCATGCATATCTTCTCTTTTGTCAAAAACTTTAATTGAAGCAATAACTTCTTCACTTCTAAGTGTTTTCAAGTCTCTTGTTTCTTCAATAATTGAGACTATGGACTTGTATTTTCTGCTAAGACTCATCAAAGTCTTTTGCACTATCCTTTGTTCAGTTATCTCTTCTCCGAGAGACTTCAAGTCATTGATCACTCCAAAAAACTTAGTCAAGTAATGATCTAAGCTTTCTCCCTCTAACATTCTCATATACTCAAATTCTGCCCTTACTGCCTGCAACTTCACTTCCCTAACATTTTCATCTCCTCTGTATTCTCTTCTCAACAGATTCCAAGCTCCTCTTGCTGTCTCTTCATTTCTAATTCTGGGGAAAATATCATCAGTCAAGGCTCCTTGGATTATACTTAAAGCCTTAGCATCCTTGATCATTTTCTCCTTGGTCTCAGCAGCAGTTACAACTGATTCAGTTTTCTTGTCCTTAGAACCAGAAGCTTCTCCACTATCACTCTCATTGGATACTTTTGTTAATGTATCACAACATCCAACCACATCCCATAGATCATAAGCTCTGAAGATAGTTTTCATTTTAACTGACCAAAAATCATAGTTCTCACCATTAAATTGTGGTGTTCGAAGGTCTGATGATCCAGTCATGTCTTTGCTGTTGAATTCTGATTTGATTGAGTGTACTCCACAGTTTTACTCCCCTTCTTGAATCAGATTAGTGCTCTGATACCATGTTGATTTTGTTGAATTGATTGTTGGGTAATTTGTGGCAGATGAGAAGAAGAAGAAATTTAGGCAGAGAGAAAAGAAGGTAAGTCTGTTTTCACTAACTTCGTAGTCTGCTATTGTATTGATTCAAATTGATTACAAAGTGTTTAACTTCATGCCTCTTATATATGGTTGAGACAGAGCACACACAGCACACACATTATGCATGCTTTACAATATGAGAACACACACCTTATGCATGCTTACTTGTTAGTTAGTTACATCATAAGAGAATACTAACTAACTATTACATCATCAACTACTTAAACAGCAAGCATCTTCATTCTTCTGCAATTTCAGCTTAGCATCAACTCTTCTGCATCCATTAATCCAGCTCAACAACTTACCTTCCAACAATAATTTCTTGTGAATAATATCTGTGTGACCATCATGGTGCTCAACCACACTGCCCCTGTAAAAACAAAAGTCCCATCTACAAGACATGTGCTAATTCAGCCTAAGGAATATCAAATAGTAGGTAATCTGAAAAAAAAATGTTAGGATGAAGTACTGTTACCTGAATTGTTGGTCCTAGATCAAGTGTACAAATAAACTCGTATACTTACATGGGATACTTGTATTTTCTGTTTCCAGAGAAACCACTTCACTAGTTGAATTTCCCACATCAGATCCCTTAGTGGATCGCTGGATTGAAGCTCTTATATCTCCAAACAAGTCAGCCTCAAGATTCTCCAACGTCAAATTATCACTCGCTAATGTGGATATTGAATTAGTAGATTTATGAATATCCTCATCGATTCCAGGTAACATATGTTTCCCACCTCCCATCATGGTAGAAATAATTAACAAAAGCAAACCTGCACTTGTGAAGAAAGCACTGTCCCAAGCTATACTTTTGCGCAAGTTATACTTTTCTACTTTTTCATCCTTTGTGCTTCCATTGATTCAACTAGCTCAGCTCCTACTTCTCCCCTGTCAAATTGCGTGTAGTTGGCATCCGTAAAACCCAGATTACTCTTGGCCTCTGTCTTAGCAGCATCTGCACTTTTAGTGCTAATAGATTATTATGCCATACAAAATCAAACAAATTTGTTCACAATCTGCAATATTTTGGGCACTTTAAAGCTTACATAAATCTCCCTAAAGCTCTCTCAGTCACCATTTGCTAGTCAAACAGAAACGAGGCCACTGAATATGGCCCCTGATCATCAATATTAAAATTCAACTCCCAAAAACAGAAATAATAAAATTTGGAAATGAAAAGGAAAAAAAGAAGCTCGGTGTAGGGAAGAAGATAAAATGCAAGAAATGAAATGCAACTAAACCCTAAACAAAGTTTGAAACTAAGGAATTTAAAAAATGGAAATGCTGACCATACCGTGCGTCCAGGCAACACCGGAAGATCTTCGTTGTGGTGGTGATGGGTCTACTGGGTAACTGAAGATCGAAGCTGGCAAGGTGGAGATCGTGAAGCAGAGCTGGAATGAATTGTTGCCTTCACTGTTCACAACGGTGTTTTCAGTAGAGAGATGCAAATTTAAAAAGAGAACGGGAGAGATAGAGTGACGAAGAAAGGAATTTTAATTAAGTTTAAATAGAAGCGCGCCAATCGATGTTATTAATTTATATTATTTTTCCATTAAAACATTTGCAACCGATTAGCCGTTGCAGATGTAATTTACAACGGACAATCTATTATAAATTTTATTTTATTTGCAATGGATTTGTCGTTGCAATTGATTTATTATTTTTTTTTTCAAAATATATTTTGCAATGGAAAATCCGTTGCAAAACATATTCCATTGTTAATATGTTCCAATTTTTGCAACGGATTTTTTCGGTTGTAAAAATCCGTTGTAAACGATCTCTTTTTCTTGTAGTGTCACCATGCTCTCGTAAACTAGTGGAGAACCTTTGTTGACCATGGTTTGTTTTTGCTGGAGCTCTTGCCAGACGCAAGCGTATGCTATTTCCAGATCCATGTAAGAATATGAAATACAATTAATTTCAGTATATTCAATTACATTGTTGTTACAGTAGGGAGTTTATATAGAAAATAATTACAATACAATTTTAGCTAAAATACAATACATTTTAAACTACCAGAAATATTTTCTCTATTATAGTAATAAACTACTATATTGAACTAAAAGGCTATATTTCATCAGAATCAATGTTTTCATTTTATATGGTATTGTTGATAGTTATATAGTGATAAATACATAGTTGCTATCTAATAATCTATGTCAATCAGGAGTGTTTGACAGAGAATTATTTATTGAAAGTCAAGTACTTATATTTTAGGCCATTGATCGTTCTATCTTGGAAATAATTATTAGCAAAGATACTTCCAAGCAAATATGAGATTCTATGAAGAAGAAATATCAAGGCTCTTCAAGGGTGAAACATTCACAACTTACAGCTCTCAAGAGAGATTTTGAGACTTTACAAATGAAGGAGGGAGAACTAGTTTACCAAATATTATGCAAAGACCATGGGGATATAAAAAAAATGTGGTTCATAGTGAAAAAAATAAACGATATTGTAACTATTGAAAGGATTCTACATTCCTTATCATCAAAGTATGATTATGTTGTTTGCTCAATCAAAGAATCAAAGGATATAAAAGTTATTTCTTTTAAAGAACTTCATAGCTCATTATTAATACATGAGCAAAAGATGAGACGAAGCACCATCACAGAGGAGCATGCTTTAAAAGCTTCTACCTTTAATGAATCCTCACACATGAGAGGAAGAGGTTGAGGCCATGGAAATCGAGACAACAAAAATGGAGCCAGGGGGAGAAGACGTGAATAACCATTTGGCAAAACTAATATGGAGTGCTATAGGTGTCAGAGGCTTGGTCACTATCAATTTGAATGCTATACCAAATTACCTCATAACAAAGAAAGAGGAATATTGGAGAGAAAAAACCAAACTATTCTAAATATGAAAATTCCAAGAAAGAACTGGCCAGAAGCTGTGAAATGGAGTATTCATGTTTTGAATCGCAATCCTACATTTGTTGTTCAAAACATGACACCTAAAGAAGCTTGTAATGGACGAAAGCTATCAATTGAACACTTCAAAGTGTTTGGATGCATTGTGTATGCACATGTTTCAGATGAGAAGAGAAAGAAACTAGATGACAAAGGGGAAAATACGTGTTCCTTGGAATCAGCAAACACTCAAAAGCCTTCAAATTGTTCAATCTTATCACAAAAAGGATGGTCATGAATCGAGATGTTTTGTTTAAGGAAGATAACACTTGGAATTGGACAGAATAAAGTGCAAACCAGTTGCAAATACTAGTATTGTTTGATGATAAAGAAGTAGAAGTACGTGAACAATCAGACCATCAACAACAACACCAACAACCCCTACAAAGCCTGGAATTAGACTAGGAGTTACAACAGCTAAGCCTTTATAAAGATTGACCAGATCAACCTGGTTCACGATCTCAATGAGGTTGAAGAAGGACATCTTGGATGAAAGATTATATGGTGACTGGTGTTGTTCAATCTAGTGAGCAATCCAAAGATGATTTCTCCCATTATGCATTTTTATCAGATTGTGATCCTATCACATTTTAAGAAGTTGCTAAAGAATCAAAATGGAAAAAAAAATCCATGGACAAAGACATCATGTCAATAAAAAAAACAATTGGGAATTGATAAAACTTCTCGAAGGAAAAAAATTCATTGGTGTTAAATGGATTTACAAATCCTACAAAGCTCGACTCGTTGTGAAGGGGTACAAACAAGAATTGATATTGATTTTGAGGAGGTGTTTGCACCAGTTACTATTCACTTGGTGTTATCAATTGCTGCACTGAATTCATGGCCCATATATCAACTTGACATAAAGTCAACATTCTTGCATGGAACATTGGAAGAGAAGGTGTAAATTGATCAACCTCCTGGATACGTGAAACAAGGTCATACAAATTAAGAAAGCATTATATGGATCAAAACAAACACCAAGAGCTTGGTATATCCGTATAGATGCTTACTTTAATTAGGAAGGTTTTCTTAAATGTCCTTATGAGCACAGCTTATAAGTTAAATTTGGAGTTGATAAGGAGGTGTTAGTTGTGTGCTTGTATGTTAATGATCTAATTTATATGGGCAATGATAGATCCATGTTTAATGAGTTTAAGAAATCTATGATGAAGGAATTTGATATGATAGATTTGGGGTTAATGCATTATTTTTTAGGCATTGAAGTAGTGAAATTATCTCATAGTATATTTATCTCACAGAAAAATATGCTTTGGAGATTTTAGACAGGTTCAAAATGAAGAATTGTAATTTTGTTTCCACCCCAACTGATATCAGCTTGAAACTCATTCAAGAGGATGTGGGAAAGAAAGTGAATGCTACCCTTTATAAACAAATAGTTGGGAGTCGTATGTATTTAACATCAAACAAGTCAGATATAATGTATGATGTAAGATTAATCAATAGATACATGGAGTGTCCAATTGAAGATCTCCTCTTGACTGTAAAAAGAATTTTTTGATACTTGAAAGGCATTGCAGACTATGGAATCCTGTATAAAAGGGATAGAAACTCAAGCTTGATGGTTTTGCAGATAGTGATTATGACAAAGATCTTGACGATGAAAATAGTGCTTCTAGATTGGTGTTCATGTTGAATTTTAGAGTTGTTTTGTGGTCATAAAAAAATAACAAATAGTAGCTTTGTCAACTACTGAAACTGAATTTGTTGTTGCTACATCAACTTTGAGTCAAGCAATTTGGTTACATAGGCTACTTGACTTCCTACAAAACAACTAGCAACAAGATCCGACCTTAATCTACTATGATAACATATCCACCATAAATCTCTCAAAGAATCTACATTGGAGGAGCAAGCACATGCCAGTCTAATTTTTTGGAGATATTATTGTTATTCTGTTGCTATTTCTGAGTTGTTGTACAACCTATTTAAAGGCTTGTTACTTATTCATTCCATGAATAAAGAGTATTTGATCTTTTATTACTTTTTCATCTCGTAACACCATCAACAATCCATTCTCTCTTGCTAGCTATCTACCGTCACCATGTTCAATCTCAAAGAGAATTTTCTTGTCATTTATAGCCAACAATGTTTGTTTTTGTTTTTTTTCTATATCTAAATTCTGGATCTTACCTGAGTTTATTTATTTTTAAGTAACTCCATGAACTCCATTTCCAAATATTTGGTGCTTTAGCTCAAGTGACAATCAATGGAGAGGATTTGAAGGCCCATTTAGGCAACCTGAATACTTGATCATGAACTATTTCTCTCCAGGGAGTAAAAATCTAAAGTTTGGAACTTTCCTTGTAACACAATGGTGGGGAAAAAACAGAGAAACTTACACGAGTGACTCTCCATTTCTCTTTGAATGACTTTGGAAGAAAATTCTGTTCAGACAAACAGAATTCATAAGTTGTGGAAATTTCCAAGAATTTTGTTAAATTTAACAACTTCATTCAACTGTTTCAAATCCAGCAATGGTTTCAAGATAGACTAAAAGATGGGGTATCAAATTTAGCGGTATCAAATTTAGCAAGGGTTCCAAGCAATATTTTATTTTAAAAAAATAAGTCAGGAAAAAATAAATAGCAAGTTAATGCTATGAGGCAGCAATGGACAGAATTGAGTGAATTTATCGCTGAACGATTTGAGAGACAACTTGTTCTCCTTACCAGTAATAGGCAAAGGGAGAGATGGATAGCGAGAAATATGAAGGAATCTCAATTATAGAGAGAACATATCCGTCTTCAAATTAAATTCCCATCTAACCTCAAAATATATCAATACAATATATTTCACTGGGGTCGATGTTAATTAAATCCTCAGAATTTGATAATGTTTTGATGTCTAAGTATATATATTTTTGAGAGAGAGAACTCATGATATTTTAGAAAAAAATTTAAAAATAAATATGTAGTAGAGAATGAAGATGAATAACCTTTAAGGAAAATAGAATAAAATGAATTAAAAAAATATGCTTCATCATCTCATGTTCAATTTCCTAATCCTTTCTTTTTATTGATTAGAAAATAATGAATAGTATTACTTCAATTATTTCCTTAACCGACACATCGTTAATTTTTTTTCATTGGAAATAAAAACTAGAAAAGAAAATGAAAACTTTTCGATGCATGAATTTCAATTTGTTTGGTTCTATAAACACTTCTTCTTCACTCCTCAGTGTCTTCACCATGCAACGTCCTCAGCCCAGGCTAATGCTCCTCTCTCCTAGACCAACGCATAAACTCACCAAACGTTGTTGTTGGTGACTTGCAGCTTCTCTTCTGATGTGTTGTATTTTCGTTGAAAGTAGGAAGCCTAATTTTGTTGGATTCGAGGTTATGTGGTAGTGCTTTACTATTGTGATCCGGGAGATCCAAGGACTAACAAATAAGAGATCGACATGTGGATTAGGCTTAGCCAAATCTAAAAGATTTTGACTGTTTTTTTTATCTTTTTGATTTCTTTTCAGCCATGGCTATATATATATATATATATATATATATATATATATATATTACTTCATCCGTTTTGAGTCACCGTGTACAGTCAAAGATTTTGAGTCTTGGGAATATCAATGTCTTTTAAAATTTTATGAAAATTAAGATTAAGAATTTTTTGTATTTTTTATAATTAATTAATTAATTATATATAAACAATACAATTTAAAATAAGTGAAACAATTCAAAACTAAAATATTTTATATCAATAAAAAAATAAAATATCAATTAAAATAGAATTGACAACCTTATTGAACGGTTGACCTTTCTTCTTCTTTGGATTTGTCTTCTTTTCCTTTCAGGGGCTGTGCATGTACATACGTTTCTTTCTCACAACTTTAGCTCCAGGTTCATACATTTTAAAAATATATTTGTATAAATAATAATAATAATAATAATAATAATAAATCCATGGCATGGCTTGGTTTTTTTTTTTTAAATACCATTTTTTTTATCTACATATTGAATTTAATTCAATAACTAGTTTAAATTTGATAATTATTTTATTTATTTTAATATACAAAATTATTATGCATAAGATATATTACCTTCACCATGTTCGATCTCAAAGAGAAATTTCCTGTCATTTACAGCCAGCAACACTTGTTTTTCTATTTCCAAATTTTGGATCTTCCTTGAGTTATTTTTAATTAACGCCATGTTCCGCTAGGTCATGGTGCGATCACTATCACTGACTACATGTCCCTCCAAGATGCAGGGATTTTATGAATTAATTAATTATTACAGTTTAGAGATTGTATTTTGTTTTTTAAATTAAGTCAGAAAAATAATAATAATAATAGCAAGTTGATGCATTTATGGCTGAAAGATTCGAGAGACAACTTGCTCTCGTTATTAGTTATGGGCAAGGGGAGAGATGGATAGCTACGTGACTGTTTCGAAGATAGCGATGTGTTTCTTCTACTTTGCTCATCCCTCACAAAACCCTTGTTTTGACAATAGAGAGGATTAGAAGGTCAATTTAGGCAACCTGAACTAGCTTATACTTGATCATGAACTATTTCACTCTGGGGAATAAATGTGTTAAGGAACTTTCCTTATAACACAATGGTGGGGGAAAACAGAGAAACTTACACGAGTGACTCTTCATTTCTCTTTGAATGATTTCGGAAGCAAATTCTGTTCAGACACACAGAAGTCATAGGATGTGGAAATTTCCAAGAATTTTGTTAAATTTAGCAACTTCACTCGACAGATTCAAGTTTAGCAATGGTTCCAAAAATGAGAATCTCAGATAGAGTAGTTAGCCGTGGTTTGGCTTGAAAATATATTAAAGGGTTCTTTCATCACTGATTACAAGTACCTCCAAGATGTTGGAAGGTTAATCTGTCACTATGTACTTACAGTTAATTCATTGTATTTATTTCCATTTAGGATTCATTGAATGTAATCGGATCCCTTAGAATTCTGCATTATAGTAGCAGTAAATACCTTTATTATAGGAAGAGATTACTATATAATCAACTGTATATATCTCTCTCAAAGGTTCAATACAATACACAACATTGCAGATTCAATCTTCTATTATTCGATTTA
>CM055342.1:30316337-30371071 GCA_029228605.1 Salix koriyanagi | reverse complement strand
GGAATAGTAGACCCAATCGGGTCATAGTATAACAAAGTGTATATTCCGGATGGTGGATCCGTTAATACATTAGTTTGACTATCTAACACATCTCTATTTAGCCCATAGTTAGCTAACCAATCAGCCACACAATTGGCCTCTCTATAAATATGAACCGTTTGAATCTCCCAATCTCTCTCCAGCATATCTCTAATCTGCATGGTTAATGTGTAATTTCTGTCCATGCTCGGTGTATCCCCCTGCATAAGCCCAATTACCACACGAGAATCAGACTCTAATATCACCTTTCTGTATCCTCTATCCCATGTAAGTTGTAGACCTATGTAAACTGTCCATAATTCAGCGGTAACCGATGAACATATCCCATTATTCCTTGTAAAACACGCCATCCAAGAACCCATATTATCCCGAAGAACTCCTCCCGCTTTCTGCAACACACGGGTTTCCCTTGCTGCACCCATCCACATTCAATTTAATCCAATCATTATTTGGATAGGTCCAACAGGCTCGTTGAATCTCCTTTCTCTCGGCTCCTCTCTCCTATACCGATCCTTTGGAATATTTGTATGATTTAAAACCATTCTTTTTATTGCTAGAATAGTTCCATACCAATTACCTTGAGTAGAGCCAAACACGTTGTTGCATCTCTCTTTCCAGATATACCATAAGATTATACCAAATTCCAAAGGCCAATTCATACTGCTAGCAACTCTTTTCCTGATGGCCATATTGGAGATCATCCATGAATACCAACTTTGGTTGAAAAAAAAGATCCCTTTCTCTACTACGACAAACACTTCCCAAATCTTTCGGGCCTTGGGGACGGTCTCTCAATGCATGAATTACTTGTTTCCACTTCATTTAAGCATTGATTACGACGATCGGTTATCCGTCAACCTTCTTCTCCATCTCACTTCATTTGTCATTATTGAATTGTACGCTACAGTCCAAAGAAAAAATTTGATTCGCTCCATTCCCTTCCACTGCCATATAACCTTCCAAATGGGGTCATGATCCATTAATCTCCTTTCTTCTTGCACTGTATAAGCTGTTTTTGTCTTGAATCTACCATTTGAGGATTGGTCCCAAATCATGGTGTCTGCAACCATATCCTGAGTAGGTGGGATGTGACCAGCAACTCCCATCACAATTGGCATGGGGATTAGGTGAGCAAATTCTCTCCATTTCCACTCACCCTTCTCATCCACCATATCAGCCACTGTGTAATTAATTGTATCCACCGGAATATCCCCAATTATGTGCCGGTATAAAGGACCATAGCTTTGCAACCAACTATCTTTCCAAAACATTACCTGCTTTCCATTTCCTAAATTCCAGCTGGTATTCTGCTGCACTGTATGCCATACCCTGCAAATTTCTTTCCATAGAACTGAATCCCTCGTGGTAGCAGTCGGGTGGTCATCTCTTTTATTAGACTTCAAGTATTTCTCCTTTAGAAATCTTACCCACATGCTGTTCTCCTGAGCTATCCCCCAAGCTAATTTCATTACAAAGACCTTATTCATTGTCTTCATTTTCTTTATCCCCAATCCACCCTCTTCCTTTGGTTGACACAACTTTATCCAGTTAACGAGATGAATCTTGTCTCTTCCATCTTGTTGACCCCATATGAATCTTCTACAAATTTTCTCTATCTCCTTACATGTATGCTTTGGGATTACCGCAGCTTGCATTGAATATAAGGGGATAGTTGATAGTACAGCCTTACATAGAGTGATCCTTCCAGCCAGAGATAGGTTTTTTGCCTTCCATCCAGTTAACTTTTGTTGCAACTTTTCCAGTAAATAGCTGTATGTTTGCTTCGTAATTCTTTGATGCAACAAAGGAACCCCAAGGTATTTTCCCAAATCCTTCGTAACCATGAAACCACTGTTACGACTAATATTCTCCGCCAAGGCACTCGATACATTCTTGGAAAAGAAAATTTTTGTTTTTGCCACACTTACTCTCTGACCCGAAGCTGCACAGAACTCATCAAGACACTGTTGAATCTTGTTCATTTGGTCCACACCGGCTTCTGCAAATAATAACATATCATCTGCAAAACATAAGTGAGAAATCTTCAGACCATTCCTTCACGTTGTGAACGGCTTCCATATCCTATCTTCCACACTCTTGTTGATTATTTGGGACAATCTTTCTAGACACAATACAAATATGTATGGCGAAAGCGGATCCCCCTGTCTTTTACCTCTGCATGGAGTAAATTTCTGAGATGCACTCCCATTCCACAGAACGCTAAGAGTTGGAGTTTCTATACATTGCATGATGACTCTTATCAAATCACTTGGAAATCTGGCATCAATAAGAGTATCTCTAATAAAGCTCCAACTTAGCCTGTCATAAGCCTTTTCCAGATCTACTTTTATAGCCATAACTCCTCTCCTGCCTTTCAATCTTCGCATTGAATGGATGATTTCCTGGGCTATAATGATATTGTCTGTGACATGTCTTCCTGGAACAAAACTGCTTTGAACTTCACTTATCAGCTTCGGCATCAAAGGCTTCATTCTCTCAACTATCACCTTAGTCACAATTTTAAACAATACATTACATAGACCAATTGGTCTAAACTGATGTAAATACTTCGGTGTTGGAATTTTTGGAATGAGAACTAAGTGGGAATGATTAATCTCAGCAACTTCATTTTTTCCCTCAAAAATATCCTTGACATACCGGCAAACTGATTGTCCAACCACTCTCCACTGCGACTGATAAAAAACTGGTTGATAACCATCCGGACCTGGAGCCTTGTAAGGTTTCATGTCAAAAACTGTTGTCTTTATCTCCTCATCTAGCACTGGAATAATTAATTTTTCCATATCATGCGGTGCTATTAACGGAAATTGCCCCTCCATTCTTCTAGTTCCTTGATATTCCTCCGTATCATCCATGAATAATTTTTGAAAGAAATCTCGCGCCATTTCTTTTAGTCTGGACTCCTCCCATATCCATACATGATACTCATTCTTCAAAGCTTTAATTTTATTTTGTTGCCTTCGAATAATAGTTTTTGTGTGGAAATAGAAAGTGTTCCTATCCCCATGATTAATCCATTGGCATCTCGATTTTTGGTACCAATGTATCTCCTCCTACTGGATAATTTGCCCATATTCAGTAGATAATTCATCCTCCAACCGATAAAGGAACTGATTCCCTCTACTTGTTATCGCTTTCTGAACACCCCCCAGTCTTGCCAGAACCCGTTTCTTCCTTTGGAATATGTTGCCAAACACAAGCTTGTTCCATATTCTTAATTTATCTGTCAAGACTGTCAAAGTGTTGGGAATCTTTGTGGCTGACTCCCAGTTATCTTCTAAGAACTTTGCAAATTCATTATGGTGAATCCAAGCTGCCTCAAATCGGAATGGTCTTTCTGAATTAGAAGTCCTTGTTCCCATTTCTTTTAGCTCTACAAGGATTGGATGGTGATCCGATTTGAACCTTGGAAGAACCAAAACATCAGCATTACTGAATAGATTTCTCCATTGATCATTACCAAAACATCTATCCAGCCTTTCATAAACTCTTCCATAACCATTTCTACAACCTCCTCGCCATGTGAATTTTGGGCCCTTACTTCCCAAATCTATTAACTGGCACTCCTGCACCCACCTAGCAAAACGATAGCATCGTTGATTATCCACGGCAGCTCCTCCTATTTTTTCATCCGCCATCAAAATTTCATTAAAGTCGCCTATAACCATCCATGGTAATCTAACTCCACTGGCCAATTTTGCAACCTCTTCAAAACACTGTTTTTTCAAAATCGCATTTGGATTTGCATATACCACAGTAAATAACCACTTCTCATTACTCCCTTCATCTATGATACCATGAATAAAATGTCTTGAAGAACTCAAAATTTTAACATGCACTTTTGAATTATTCCATAACACCCATATACCCCCAGACATCCCTTGAGCCTCAACTCTACAGCTAGATTCAAAATTCAATTGTTCAACAATTCTGTCTGCTTTCACCCCACTCACTCTCGGTTCAACAATAGCCATTATATGAAAATTATGAGTATTCCTCAAATCATTCATCACTGCACAAAATTCTCTACTGCCAGCTCCTCTACAATTCCAAAAGAAAAACTTCATGATTTAATTGGGATAATTTTACTTACAAGCCCTGAAGAATAATCTTCAATTGGATTGTTCCGTGCAGGCCAAAACCTCATCTACCATCATCTCCTTTTCAGGTTCAAACAATTCGGTGTGGGGCATCCCTTCAACTCCCATCATCTCCTCTCCAGTCTCAGTTACTATCTCCATCAACTCTCCTTCTTCTCCCATCTCGTCTCCTCCTTGAACTTCAATGTCAACATCTGGTGGTTCTGGTCTGTGAGCCTGTCCCTGGGGTGTGTGATTTCGGGTTGTAACATTTCTGTACATTTCATGGTAAGTGCGGAATTCTCTTTTTTGCATCTGTGTTCGTTGGCCTGCATAGCTCGTTGTTGCCTTCGGTTTCGCCATGGCATTATAGGATAATGGACCACTTTGCATTAAAGGGGTGTTGTAAATATTTTACATAGAAAATACGAGTAATTTGCCTTACATTTCATTGGAGGGAGAGTCAAATTTTTTTAAATATAAAATAAAAATCATTAGTGTGTTTTTTAATAATGGTATAAACAATTAGAGACATGCATGTATATATATTAACTATAGTATAAAATGTGTGTATATACACACACACGCACGCACATCTACTTAAAATAAATTTCATATTAGGATGATGATGACCCAATTCACATGCATGTCCCACAACATATTAGTATCTTGTTTGACATTTATGTTTTAAAAGTGTTTTTTAAAAAACAAATTATTTATTTTTTATTTTAAATTAAAAATTTAGTGTTTTTATATCATTTTCATATATGTTGATATCAAAAATAATTTTAAAAAAATAAAATCACATTGTTTTAATGTATTTCTAAATTAAAAAAAAAAACTCTTAAAAACAAGCTAAACATGCTCCCTTGGATGTCTGAGGCCTTGTCATCATAGACATTTGTGGTGAATAAGCTTTTTATTAAGACTTTTTTTTATGGTATTAAGTTTGAAATTATTTGCTCTTTTATGGGAAATTTCGTTTTTGAGGATGCTAAACGATAAAATTGCATCAGTGAAGGTCAGTAGAATTTATATAATTGGTGAAAATGAAAAAGTAGTCCATTCCAACAACCCACTCCCACTAAAGTAATCCCTCCAACGCTAGCTATATATACAACCAAAGGGTTCCATGGTAGTAATCAACATTCATAGATAGGGGCAACGAGCTAGCTAGCTATGGTTACCGGCAAAAAGATCGTTGATGAGGTTTCCGGTTATCTTCGAGTTTTTGAAGATGGCACTGTTGACCGAACATGGACAGGTCCACCTGAGTTTGGGTTCTTGATGGAACCAGTTTCACCCCATGAAGAATTCATAGATGGGGTGGCTGTTCGAGACCAAACTATTGAACCGAAGAGCGGCCTTGCTGTCCGAATATACATTCCAGGGACCGACCACGATGTCCATAGCACGGGCCAGCTTCCGGTGATTCTTCATTTCCATGGCGGGGGTTATTGCATTAGCCAACCTGACATGTACATGTACTACCACTACTATACGAGACTTGTACGCTCTGCCCGAGCCATTTGTGTCTCGGTTTACCTTCGGCGTGCCCCCGAGCATAAGCTCCCTGCTCCGAGCGAGGATGCTTATGCTGCGTTTCTTTGGCTTCGGGCCATTGCTCGTGGCGACCTATCCGATCAATGGATCACAAGCTATGCTGATTTTAGCCGAGTATATCTAGTCGGGGATAGCACTGGTGGGAATTTAGTTCATCAGGTAGCAGCTCGAGCCGGGGCAGATGACATCGAACCACTGAGGATAGGTGGTGGTGTGGCTATACACCCTGGATTCTTACGAGCCGAGCCGAGCAAGTCTTTTCTGGAATTACCGGACAATCCATTATTAACACGTGAAATGGTAAACAAGTTCATGTCATTTGCTTTGCCTGTTGGTAGCACTAAAGACCATCCTATCACGTGCCCAATGGGTCCACAAGCACCTCCACTAGCCGCTCTGAAGCTCTGCCCGATGCTGGTTATGGTGGCGGAGCTGGATTTGCTTCGTGACAGTGAGTTGGAATACTGCGAGGAAATGAAGAAAGCTGGCAAGGAAGTAGAGGTTTTGATGAATCATGGAATGGGTCATAGCTTCTATTTTAATAAGATCGCCATCGATATGGATCCAGAGACTGCAACTCATGCACAGAAGATAATTGACGAGATTATAAGCTTTATGAAAAGGAATTAATTGAGGGGATTAAGCTTTGAATTAGGGTTCAGCTCGTATAATTAAGAGGACGTGCTTGCGCTTCCAAAATTTATAAGGCCATGATTATTAAGGAATAAATGAAACCTAGGCGGTGTGCTCTGTTTAATGTAATGGCTATTTGCTTTGTTACAATATAAGTTAAGAATTGTCTGGTCAATTAATGTGTTTTGTTTGGTTTAGATGACCAAGTTTCGAAGTTTAGTAATGGAATTTTCGTGCTAGCTTGCTACGATCTTTGTCAATCAAGTAATATCATGTTGCTATATGAAAATGGTTTTTCCTCCGTCTTTAGTTTTATTATTTATCTAAATGGAGTGAATATATTTACTACTTAATTAATACCCTAAAATTTTATATAAACACGTGTAGTGATGATGATTTAAGTTGTGAGGCATGGATTATATATATATATATTATATTCCCATATAGGCAAAACATAAATAAATAAAAAGCCCATCTATATATATATGAGAAAGAATGTAGAAATTATTTATCATGTTTTTCTTCTTTTTTTTCCTTTTTTTGAAACAAGAAGATGAATCCTAAACTTTAAGTTCCAAATAAAGTGAGAAAATGCTATAACGGTGTTCTGGACAACCAGATAAGACAGAATAAGATAACATAGATTGATAAACTGATGAGAGCAAAACTATCACATGAAAAAATTGATGGAATTAGGAGGAAAACTTATCAAAGTAGAATCTATTGTATTTTTTTTTAGAGAGAGAGAGAAAAAAACCTTAGTGTAAGGTATCAGAAAACAATCTTACCTAAAAATTTAATTTGTTAAGTGAGGTTCCAGAATATTATTTATATTATTCTCTAACACTTTCTCTCAAGTGAAATCTCTTTAGGTTTGAAACTTGCATACATGTTCACACTATCTTGTACTTAATTTTTATCAAATAGAATAAGGGTGATGAGATTCGAACTCGTGACTGTTGTGTTAATAAGGTTCTAATATCACGTCAAGGAACCATCTTATCTAAAAATTTAAGCTCTTAAATAAAGATTTTAGAAAATGATTTATATTATTCTGTAAATATATTTCGTAACCTTATTTTTGTCTGAAGTTATAGATCTTACTATCTTAGCTGAGCTCTTGGTTACAACAATCACGAGAGCAAGTAGGCAGCCCACATTCTGACATGCATGCATGAGATATGGAAGGTATTTTTGACAGGTCATGTGTGGCAATTCCCTACTGTGTTTGAGGCAGATCGAACTTACCAACTGTGTTCTTGTCATATAGCTTATCCAGGAGTAAGAACTATACCAAAGATGGATCACTTCGTGGTGGTAGTTAATTTTGACTGATAGGTTTTTGGTCGTTGCAGAAAAGATGATAATAAGTAGGTCTATTTGCGCTGCCAACCAGAAGACTTCATAAATTTGGAGATCCTTCCTGATAATTTCCTAGAAACAAAAACATGGTATCATTTACGAGTTTGATGATCGTAAGTTTACTGATTATGGTTAAAAGAGTACGTACGTTGTGAGCCAACACCTCTAGACCAATGGGAAGCTGCTGTTGGCTTCCCTGTGTTCAGTTGAACTGAATATGGTGGACAGAAGTGTTCAGATAAACCAGGTCTATGGTCTATTTGCAGTCACTGGTTGATGAAATTATTCTGGAGAAAAAACCGAAAGGAGCTGCCATGTTTGTCTCTCTTTCAAGCTGGGCTTGAAGAAACGCAGTCTAATCATAGGGCCTCCTCCAATTTGGAGATGATCTTATCTCGAGAATAAATTCAATTGATCGCGGGCCCAAATATTGTGGAAAATCGAGGAAAGTAGAGTTGCATGATAGCTGTCATATCCGGTGTGGGTCTGATAATAATAATAATAATAATAATAATAATAATAATATAAAGAAAGGGGATTGTATTATTGAGTCATGGAAAAGATTTATAAGTCAATAAATCAATTATTTTTATTAGAATAATTTAAAAATCATTAGAGCTGGCCTGTCTTGGTTTAACTGGATTAAACAGTTGATTACGAAAACTTATTGGGTTAATTATATTTAACAAGAACAGTTTCACAGTTAAAAATCACGCTTAGTTTTTTTTTTTTTTTGGCAAGGTTGTCAATTCTGTTTTGGTATGTGTATTATTTTTTCAATTGAAATAAAATATTATAATTTTGGAGTATTTCAGCATGCGGTTTCAAGATTATACTATTTATGTATATATAATTAAATATATTAATTAAAAAAATAGTTCAAATCTAAAAATAGAATTATTTAAAATTATCTAATTTAATCTAAAAAAAACATGGTAAAATGATTCTTCTGAACAAAATTATGAATATATATAATATTACAAGAATATCATCATCAATCTCGCAATGTCATTATATTTTTTTATTGCTTAGAAATTTTAACATAATATATATAAAAATATATCAAAAAAATTATAAAATTTCATCTCAATCTAATAATTAAATTAAAAAATATATAATTTATATTGTAAAATTGCCATTGACTGCTTAGCTAAAGCTGAAGAGCTTCAGACTGTGCCTACCTCACCTTCAACAATTTGGAGAGGACATCTTCACCGCTCAAATGGATTTCACTGAAAAGCCGTCGAGTTCTAAGCACTGAATAGACAAGTGCATAAAAAGTAACACGAATAATATCGACTCAGCAAGAGCCCATACAAGACATATCAATACAGCCAAACTTACTTGACAGAAAAGAAAAAACTCAGTAAGTGAAAATGTTTTTTTTAATAAAAAAAAGGCATCCACGTTAGAAGAAGGCAGAACCTTAAGTACCTCCAACGCTCAGTGAAGCATATTCACAAACAGGTGGTGCGTGTAGTTCGAGTACATTACAAACCATAGATTGCCAAATGGTGTCTTCATATTCATATATATATATATATATAGTACTACATTGGTTTAAAAAATCATATCACAAAACGGGATCGTAAGATTTTTTATGAGTAATCCAAATTAACAGTTGAAATCTTGAAACTTGAAACAAATTTTATAGTGTTTAAATACTTGAAATATAGGAGAAAGATAAACATAAATTGTACAGAGAAAATCACATTCAATCTCATATGATAAAAATTCTCCTACTTATTTACGAATTATTTTTTAATTTTCTCTCTATATATTTTATTTTATTTTCGTTTCTTCTTCTAAGTGTCTATCTATCTTCTAAGCTCTAAATATTTAATAGTTGTAATTTGATAATCAAAAAATTTCTTTAATTTTGCAAGCTTTTCAATATGTTGTCATTTGACATTTTTTTATTGGACCTAGTCATATAAAATAAGGCCATATTACTTGAAATATCAAATAACCCTCGGGAGTTTTTCAGAAGAAAAAAAATTCTGTTTTTATTTCCATGGTTAGTATTATTAGGGTCTTATTTTTAAGGGAATAATTTTCTTTTTTTCTTTTTTTATTTAATATTAATAGGGTTTTCTAGTTTTTTTTTATATATATATATGATGTGATAGTTCCTTTATCAAATAAGACTATATATGATGAATACACATTAAATATTTTAGTTGTCTTTCCATAGCTATGTTGTTTTTTATCTAATAAATCTTGTTATATTTCGCTCTCACCTAGATTGGATAGCCCAATAACTTTTAGTGGTTTTTGTTCAATCAACATGGTTGAAAGTCATAACGAATATGTATTATTAGTGTACAATAATTTTTAGTTAGATGTTATCAGGCTTGTCAATTTAGTTACATGTTATCAGGCTTATCAATTCCGTTCCGGCCGGAACGTTCCGTGCCGTTAAAAAAACCGAGACGAAACGGCGTCGTCTCAGTTTTAATTCCAACCTTAAAATCCTCTTTATTTTGATTAGCTTATGATTTTTTTTTTTGAGATTATGTTTGTTTGACATTGTGTTTATATTGTATAATTTAAAGTTAATTTATCTTGAATTTTAATTATGCTTGTTAAATTAATATTTTAATTATTATATATATATATAATTATATATGAACGGTACAACCCCGAAATGGCATGCTGAAACGCTCTGAAACTGAAACGTTCCATTTCAATAGAAAAACCGGAACGGCGACCGGAACGGTATTGACAACCTTGGATGTTATTATACTATATACTAAAAGAGATTATGGTTCAGTTATTATTCATTATGAAACAAATCACTATTAATTACTATAGTATTGCTCAGATTTTTTAGTTTGGTTCATTCGGTTCGCTAGTGTATTAATATTTTAGTATTTTTGCACTGTAAGATATGAAGAAGAACTTTTAGCTCAATGTATAAAGTGTCTGTTTACTAACCAGGAAGTCATGGTTAGACCACTGTTGCATTACATAGTTCTTCCTCTTCCCCATTTACACTTTTTTTTGTTTTTTTCCCATATGTTTTTTTTTTCCTCTAAATGATTTTTTTTCCTGCTTATAATTTTTTTGATTGTTTTTTTCTTTTTCCACTTATATATTTTTTTCGTTGTTCTTTCTTTTGGTTGTTTTTTTTTATTTATTATTTATTTTCACGTCAAATGATTTGTTTTAGCTATATTTTTTTCTTTGATTGATTTTTTCCCCATTATTAACACAATAATAATAATAATAATAATAATAATAATAATAATAATAATAATTTTAGTTTTTTTTCTCACTTCCTCTTTTGTTAATGTTTTTGAGTTTTTTTTTCTCCTAGCAATAATTTAATAATTTTATTGTTTTAGTAATAATAGTAATGATATTTGTAGATATTAAGTCTTCGATATTGTTGTTGTTATAATAAGGTGTGTTGATGTATTTCATTATATCAAACCTTGCATGTATAAATATTTTATTTTATTTTTGAACTAGCAAAATCTATTAATTGTTTCAATTCCAATAATTATAAAAAATATTTGTTCAGCCCGCAACGTAGTGCGGGTAATTAACTAGTGTACTGCTATTAGAAAATCATGGCGGTGAAATCCATGAAAGAACAAGCCACTCAAAATATTAAATATTCATGATGAGATGGTCAATACAAAAAAAATATTTTTGATAAAAGATATTTTTTGTATTGAGGTTTAAACTCGAGATAGAATTTCATCCAACCTCGAAGACTAATACAATAGGTTTTTTTAAAAAAGAATTAAATATTTTTTTTTTAATTTTTTAATTTCTTATTTTTTAGTTTTGAAATTTATTTTTCAAATATTTCATTTTTATATTATGTAATTATTAGACTTTTCTAGTTTTTTTTTATTTGAATGAATACTTTTTCTATTTTTATTTTTCTATTCAATATTAATATTTTTTTTCTATATAAAAATCTATAATCCTTGTTGACAAGTAAGATTAAAAAAAAAAAGTATTTAAAAAAAAATATATTATATTTTTAATCTTTCATAATTTTAACTTGTAGTAAACCTCACATCACTTCTCTAAGCATGAAATCACAAATAAATCGCATCACATCTGATTTTAAGGATATAGCAACTAGAATTAAGACATTAATCTTTGTTCTTCGTGATAATCACAAATTAATTTGAATTCAGTGAATATCTGACTCGATACGAATAAATAAGTTTTTTAGATTTAATAAATAATAAATACAGCCCGAAACTCACTCAAATATAAACCGAAATATTTATTTGTATTATATATATATGTAGAATATTTATATATTTGTTTAATATAATATGATATACATATCTTAATATTAACATACAAACACACACACACACACACACACACACACACACACATATATATATATATATATATATATATATATATATGTCTGTATATTACTTATCATTTAATATATATACTTTAAATATTATTTTTTATTGATTAATAAATAATAATAGAGATTAAATATTTATTGTAGACAATAAATAGAGGGAACACACGCAGTAAGAAATGGTGGTTTCCAAGACATTTACGAAATAAATTAAGGACACACAAATGGAACCAAACCTCTTTCATTTGCTATCCACTAACCATGCACACATATAATATCCAGATTCCAGAATCCACATCGACCTATGAAAATATAAAAATCACATCTTGAGGAGCAAGATTACCTGGTGTGAAAGCTTCAAGATTTGATCTTTTCAGCCAGCAGCATTAGTCAACATATATTTTATTTACAAATTAACATCATCGACGTCAGATTTCATGTATATCATATAGCAGTTGAATCCTGTCATTTCCATCTATAAGAAAGCCTAACATAGAACACTTAAGCGTTCACCCACCACAACTCATGTCTTCTTGAAAATCTGTTGCTACCTCGTTCAATCTCCCTTTTCTAGCCATGGAAGTCTTATCACTTCAAATTCTGCTGCTACTTTTCTTTCTTTCCCTCTATTTTTACCTCTACGCCTTCTCTTCGAAGAAGAAACCCGCCAGCAAGGGCTTCAAGGCTTATCCCATAGTAGGGGCCTTGCCGGAATTCGTGAGAAATCGACACCGGTTCCTTGAGTGGACTACCGAAACACTCAGTCATTGCCCCGCCAACACTGCTGTCTTTCACCGGCCTGGAAAAGTTCACGGCATCATCACTGCAAGCCCTTTGAATGTTGAGCATATTCTCAAGACGAACTTTGAGAACTACCCGAAAGGCGACCGGTTTATCAACCTTCTTGAAGACTTCCTCGGGAGAGGAATCTTTAACTCGGATGGAGAGCTATGGAGAGTCCAGAGGAAAACTGCTAGCTACGAGTTCAATACGAAGTCACTCCGAAATTTTGTCATGGATAATGTCGAGGTCGAAATTTCGACAAGGTTAGTTCCGGTTCTTGCTAAAGCTTCGAAAACAAAGCAGGTGTTGGATTTGCAAGACATATTGGAAAGGTTTGCGTTCGATAATATATGTAAAGTGGCTTTTAATGTTGATCCCGATTGTCTTGGCGGTGATGGAACCAGTGGTGGTGAGTTCATGCGTGCGTTTGAAGATGCTGCCACACTTAGCTCTGGGAGATTCATGTGTATTTATCCAATTTTTTGGAAAATTAACAAATATTTCAATGTTGGGACAGAGAAAAGATTGAGAGAATCAATCAAAATTGTCCATGAATTTGCCGATGAGATGATACGGTCGAGAATGGAGCAGAAAACCAAAAACAATGATGAAGATTTGCTATCACGGTTTATAGGGAAGGAAGAGAGCTCAACTGAGTTTCTCAGAGATATTGTCATAAGCTTTATTCTGGCAGGCCGAGACACAACATCCTCTGCCTTGAGCTGGTTCTTTTGGCTAATGTCGGTAAACCCGGATGTAGAAAGGAAAATATTGAAGGAGCTTGAAACGATTCGTTCAAGCAACGGGAAAAACCTCGGTGATACTTACAGTTTCGAAGAGCTCCGCGACATGCATTACTTGCAGGCAGCTATTTCAGAGACGATGAGACTGTATCCACCAGTGCCAGTGGATACAAAAGCTTGCAAAAGTGATGATGTATTGCCAGACGGCACATTTGTGGGAAAGAATTGGTTTGTAACATATCAAACTTATGCCATGGGAAGGATGGAGAGCATCTGGGGCAAGAATTGCCGTGAATTTGTTCCTGAAAGATGGCTCGAGAATGGAGTTTACAGGCAGGAGAGTCCATTCAAGTTTCCCGTATTCAATGCTGGGCCAAGAATGTGTCTGGGGAAAGACATGGCTTATATTCAGATGAAATCCATTGCAGCATCAGTGATTGAGCGATTTGAGATTGCCGTGCAGAACAAAGAACAGTGCCCGGAGCATTTGTTGTCCTTGACACTAAGGATGAAAGGTGGATTGCAGGTTAAGGTGAAGGAAAGATGGTCCCCAAGCAACGTGGCCTGATAGCAAAGGGTTTGAGATATGTACAGCATGTCTCGAGTTCGAGTAAGGACGTGCATCTTTTATAAAAGCCTGAAACAGCTGGGGTTTTACTTGCTCACCTGGACCCACACAAAGTATGCTTTCCGAGAGGTGAGGTTACTTAAAAATACAAAAAAAAATGAAGGTAAGATGAGTGGAAATGAGGCTGAGCTCAACAAACTTCTCCATGGATGGTTAGTAATTTTAACTAGGCTTATGGTAGGTTAGTATTGAGGTCAATTGCACTGGCAGCTTGACCTTGGTTCGTAGAACTCATTGAGAGTTGAGCTCCCTTTCATGGTGTTTATGCTTTGATAAACTTATATTTATAGTTGGATGATTTTATATGATATATCAACTCATGGACGATCATGAGTGTGTGTAGGGTTTTTTATATATTTTATTTTTATTTTAAAATGCATCAAAACGATTTCTTTTGTATATTTTTATTTTATTTTTAGCAGCAACATATCAAAATTATATTTATAGAGAAAACACTAAGAAAAACATTAATCTGATGTTTTTCAAAATAAATACACGCAAACACAAATGGAAAGGCAATACGAAATAGACACTTTAACAACATTACAGGTAAGGAAAATGACTTATTACATTGTTTTTATTAAACCCGAATGACCCCTCAACATATCCTTTTTAATAAAATTAGATGACCCTTTTTAACCCAACTGATTCATGACCCAGGTCAAAACATAATTGTAAATGTAATTTATTTACTTCTCAAAACAATATTGTAAAAAATTAACTTCAGTTAATTCATCCCACTCAAGCCAAGTCACGAGATTAGCCATGTTTAGTAACTTCGTTTCACACAGTTAAGTCTCAACTTTACTTTCCTTGTCAATTAACTTGTTAATTTGTTAATGAATCGTCTCAATTGAAATTTGTTAGAGATTTAGTCGAGTTAAATGAAGTTCATCAAGCAGCAACCAAACAAGGGGCCACTGTGCTGCAAGGGTGGCTCAACAGATGGTGTGATAAACGACAACTGTGACTCTTTCTTCTTTGTTACAGTTTTCACATTGCGAAAATAAAAAGGGTGACAAAACCCTTCACAGATGGGGGGTCTTAATCAAAGATGAGTGTTTTAACTACAGATCGGTTCTATAAAGTCAATGATTTCATTTGTTGATCATGATAAGGAGATGAGATAATTTATATTTTCCTTTTAGAACCTAACTACTGCAAGCTAAGGATGACAAATGACACATACCTACCCATAACAAGTTACTCAACAATACACTTTAAATACTCTTTCAGATTCCCATTTTCCAGATTCATGATTGAGATTAGTTTTATTCAATTGATTTCTTCACAAATATTTGCATACAGATTCTACTTTAGCAATCTACCCTTAAAGCGATGAACGTTCAGGTTGAGGATTCATCTATGTAGATCAAGTTTCTGATACGAATGTGATTTTATGCAACAAAATCATAGAGCTCAATGAAAAATCATGCGTAAATAACCACCGAAAAAAACACGCAGACAATGCATGGTAACATTGGAGCCCTGACTTTTTACAAAAACCTGCCTTGATAAACACTTTTAGAAACAAGACAGGTTTCGCGAGAATAGCAGGATATTATAGCAGCTGAATCAGACATCCTCCGAATGAAAGAGGGTGTATAGCAGCTGCCAGACATCCTCCGAATGAAAGAGAACACCCACACACACAGTGACAAAGGGTGTGTATGCTTGTATAAACACTTTTAAGATTTCGCGAGAAACCGAAGAACCCCCCCGCCCCCGCACACACACACACTGACAAAGGGTGTGTATGCTAACTGTTTTCTACTGAAGAGTTGTCCTAGACCTATTTTTGCGACCTTTTAATTAGTCTACAAAATTGAAGTCCAGAAAGCTTGGTGATTGGTCTTAACGGTAACTATCAATTGTGGGGTGCCCTTACCTTCAAAACCAGCAAGGACATCTCCTGTTTAGAGTTAGCTTAGCCACTGCTACACTTAAATGCCTCCATGACCAGTATTTGTGTTAAACATGGAATAAAGCCTGGGAATCTGCAATACCCAACATGATCAGAAAGTTTTCATATTAAACCGAAACAGCTTTAACTGTTAACACAAAATTCACCGTTAAGAACAAGAATATAAATATAATACATGTTGGGTATGAAGCAGTGGACGTGGGAATTCAAGTAAAAAACAACTTAGTGGATCCACCAAATGATCTCAAAAGATAAATTTGTAACCCATGGAGATTCAGATTATTGGTCAGGTGGTAGTCCAACAAATATGGAGATGACCAAAAATTATTTTATAGATACAAAATTTCAAGTTCTAGCTTTTTATAATGACAATTCATTAGCCCTGAGTGCCTTTTGAACTATAAAAAATTGTTTCTGATGAATAAGCTTGGAAAGGAAGCCCCATTCGCTAAAAAAAAAAGTGTCATCCCGGTGTTATTACTAGAAACCAAGACATTGTCTCCAACTTCTCATCCATCTGAGCTAGTAGTATGTTCAGGTCCACCTCAAACAAACATCTGAGTGCTAGTGGATTCAGTGGGGTATGGGTGGGGGTAATAAGCCATTTAAATGAATTTTGTTGCCTACTTCAGCTCCTTTTATAGTAAGCAAAGCACTCTCTCAGTATCAGGATCATCCTTAATCAAATTCACCCAAATATTGGGTATTATTGCTAACCTACATGATCACATTGAGCAATGACTTGATATTTTTCCAATGGGAGATACCATTTAAGAACTACAAAAACTTTAGAATGTCTGTCTAAAATATGGGAATTCAATTACAAAAGGCTTGCTTTATGTTGTATTTTGCACCCAAACCACGTACCTTGCTTATTTGGCAAGAAGGAATGACCACAGAAATTCACTAAAGGGATGAACCATTATTGTGACCAGTACCAGAATTTCCTCCATTGCTAATGGCATCACCTGTCTTCACCCTTCGATAAAAGAGAACATACGCAGCAGCTGACTTCACATCTTCTTCATTTATGGGTGATATGTGAGTGTCATCAAAGTTGTACCACCTGTTCTCATCCAGAAGCTGCAAAACACAGGTACAAATAAAGTTCAAGAAATGAACCAATCTATGGCCCCAATATAAGATCTAGAAGCTGAAAGTGGACAAACAGTATTGTTCAACCAGATGTAGCTTCTAAACCTACTATCACAAAAAAAAAAAAAAAAAGACAGACTAACTAACTTATCAAAAACACGATGGGATCTCAATGCCCAAACATTTTATTTAACTCAAAACAATTAGTACCAACTATTTAAACCTTTCTTTAGCTTTTAATGAAGAACAATTAATCAGAACCACCAGTATGTGGTAATGCATACAGTTATGTGTGCAAAAATCCAAAATGTCCATGAATTGTCAATACTAGCCAATAATATGAGCTCCACACCAATCTTCTAAATTATGCACCTATTGTCAGTTCCTTCTATGCTCACCTTGATATGTGCAGTGTAGTGCCCACTTCCCATGCCACCATAATGGTTGGTCAATGCATATAGCTCATAGAGTTGACGTTGAGTGTTGTTCTTGTTGGCTATATAATTTGTCAATTCAAAGTCACGGATAGGAAAGTTGACAAAAGTTTCTAGTTTATGCTTCATTGATCTGCTATAGGAAAACCTCTTCAAATGGATGACTAACACTTCTGGAAGCCTCCATAAGTCAAGCTTTTTACTTGCTTGCCTCCGCTCCTTACATTTTGGGCAGTACCTGTGTCAGATTATTTCAAACTAATCTTTTAGCACAATTCCTTTCCCTTCAACATGAAGAATAAATAATTCTATGACATCCAAATGCACAAGGAAAATGCCAGCCAAAGATATATCCACTAAGGATTGGTCTGCATTGGAATTAAAAAAAGCATGTTGGGGAAGAATAGACACTAACCACATATCTTCAGGCACTAAAGGCTCTTCACGCAGAAAACCTTCAAGACAGGTGTACAAGGAGAGAGGTTCAGTACGAGCTTTCTTATTCACAGGTCCATACTTGAACACTTCAGGCAAGTTTTCCAAATAATGAATGTTATACTTTTCTAAGAGCTCCTGTGACCAATCAACATTTACCAGTATTGATGTTGATGTTGAGGATAATTTAATTGCTTTGTCTTCTCCCACCGACAGATCAATGCATGCATTACTTTCCTCAACCAACTGAAGCGGTAGTTTGAGTAATGTTACTGCCCTGGAACCACTACTATCCTTCTTCATTGAGTCCGATACAGGGCTAGTACATACTTCACCAGAACTGCTATTGTGGCCCGTATTTGATGCCGCCAATGATGAGCAAGGCTCAGCAATGTCAGCTTGTCTCAAACTTTCAGATCTCAACAAAGGTGAGAGCACTGTGTGAGCTACTTTCTGTATATCACCTTTTGTAATTACACCATCATGTGAGATCAAAGAGACAAGAGGTGTTCCAAAGGGTTTCAACTTCTGTGCAGCCTTTGTATCACCTGTTTCTCTGTCAGTGAAAAATAAATGAGATCCAACATACAGATATGTGCATGTGCATGTGCATGTACAAACAGATAAAATATAAAGCTATGTAGTGCACAGCTCATCAACTAACAAAGGCAATAATTGATGCAAGGTATGAATACCCAAATCAGATAATACATACTGTTCTTGACAGCGATGAATCAACCTAAGCAGAAGCGTTTTCTTTAGTGACTTCGCTATCTTGTAGGCAACTAGGTGGTCATCATCTTTAATCGTGGAGAGGGATATTAAGGGGTCTTCTAGAAACCTTTCAAACAAATGGTTTCGTACCTGTGAACAACATCAAATAGGTCAAGCCAAGGAATTTATCATCCATAAGTTTATGAGCATGAGTGACAGCAGTCAATGTTATAACCTCAGCAAGTTTAAGTTCGTCCCTATTCTTCAAGGAACAAGCACAGCTGAGTGCATTGATCAAGTCCCTGCATCGTCCCTGTTTCGGGACAGTCACTGTGCAGGCAAATGGCAAGGCACTTCCATCACATGTAAAAACCATAACTGTCATAGAACGTGTAGTGGTGGATTGAAGTGGCAAAGAGAGATACATGAAAGGATCAAATGTAACAGAGATTTTATTGCACTCTGGGCAAACCAAGGTCGACTTGTATTGGCCCTGTGAACAGTGAAACAGTTTTAGCACAAATACAAAACTGCAAAAACAGTGGAATGAGGGCAATTATGTGTCAACATAGAAGCATAACAATCAGAGCGTCCTTAATATGAAGCAAGAATACCAAGTTTCATGTCAAAGAATTCCATAAAAAAATAGTAAAGGTTGGATCTTGTAGTTTTTGGAATGACAATATTTGCAATAACTCTTCTGCACCATTTCATCCTCATATGGCTCTGTCTTAACATATCTTCAATGGGGGCTACCTTGGCATATTATATTAATATTTTTCACTCTTCCTACAAATTGCAATCACCTCTTAGTTGACCATTTCAACCATTTTCAAGCATTCATCTTAATATTCATGTATGTATATTTCATAAAAAAAAATTGCATCTTCACCATGAAGCATAGATTACCATATCAAGAATCGAGCTACAAGCCTCACACAATGATGCAGAACACACCCTTCAACCAACCAGGATCCATACTTGCATACACTGAAGCACCTCGACTAAAATCAAACTACCACCCCATTCATGTTGCTAGGATTACAATACATGCAGTCTATTTTAGTCATGTTTAAATAAAACCTTGTTCTCTGAAGTACTTTTCCATAACTCTAAATCTCTAATTTTCCCCAACTTTGGTTTCATGGTTATCAAGACTATTTCATAAGAAAAAAACCATGGACTATTTTTTGGAGTGCCTGTGTGGGTCGGTGGTGTGTGTGGGTGTTTTAGTTTTGCACCATCCAACATCATCCTAAATATGTCTAGTCAGTTCATCCAAGGCCCAAAAAAATGAGGATTTGATGTAAGCAAGCTTGAATGATCATTATGATAAGCACCTGGCACACATCAACGATTATAGAATCATTACGAGCAATATGGTTTGCCCAATATTCATCAGCAACTTCTTCATCTGGGCGACCATCAGCATCTTTTGACTTTTTATATGGATTATGTTTAACACGATTCAGATCTTCATGAAGACCATCTAAAAGAAATGCTAAAAGCTCCTGCAACAATACAGACCACTTAGCTTATACAAACTGCACATAATCCATACAAATTGCAACAGCATGGACCAGAAGTGAAAAGTTTTTTTGCTCTTGAGAACCTGAGAATCATGCTGATTATAGCCACTAAATTGAGGTGCAAATCGAGCCAGCTTCATTTTAAATTGTCGAGGAGCAATTGCCGTTCGCCCAGGTGCCCATAGCCTTCGAAGTAACTCACCAAATGTGAGAGCAAGCTCACCCTACAAAATTGCTAACTCAATTCAATAGAATATAAACAGAAAAGCTAAACAATGACTTACAATAGCTAAATGAAGCTTCCATCAGTAAAATCACTCCTAGTATGATCCATCCATTAAAATAATTTGCATTCAGTCATTCTTAATGATAGATGAACTTCACATCTCAAGATTTGGCCTAGAGATCTATTGATTGGCTGCAACTATTTCCAAGGTAAGCTAAATAGGTATTCCATCAGGCATATCAATGTAAAGGAATATGCTCCTCTAGGTTCATTTCCATTGTGTGTAGAGAAGGCCAAGAAAAAAAGAATTCAATCCAGGGTGAATCCTTACAGCTTTTAAAATCAGTCTTTTATATTATCATTGATGTGCAATATCTTCAGCAAGCCAGAACAATCAAAAAACAAGGACTCAGAACACCAAAATTAAGCAAATAAAAATACTGCTCTAACACTAAGATCTGGGCTGCATCAAAAGAACTTCAAACCTATTCTTGTACATTGCATGCACATACACATACAAAATTTTGAGTGAAAACAAATGATTTCCCGTTACAATTCCTGTTAAGTAATTTAAAGAGTAATTTGTAAGCTTAAAAACATTCTATGTTGCTCTGCACTGATCAAGTTTGAAAGGGGCTTGAGTAAGTTATTTCATTCAAGAATTTGTGATTTAAATAAAATAACATATAATGAATTCAAATTTAGATGAGATCTTTGAAGCCCAATTAGAGATGACAAAACAGCAGCTTGCCTGATCATCATCAGCATCATTTACAAGCTCTACTTGTGAACGGTAACAAAAGGTTTTATCAGTTTTATACCTGACATAAAGTACCAAACTACAAATCAGTGCCACAACAAGATCTGATTAACAAACTCAAAAAAGAATAATAAATGTAAACAAGACCTGAGAAAGAAACAATAGATTGTACTTCCAAAAAAGAAAAAGTTATACTGATCTAAAAAAAAACATTGCCCCTCAATCAACATCTGACATTAGATCTTGCATGGATGAAAGATACTGTAATGTTTGTCTATAAAGACACTTCCAGGACCATATCATTTAGATGATATCAAATAAGCTCAAAATCAAGAAAATTTTAGCTATCCAGTGTACCTTTTCATTCAGAAAATGTTTCAAAATCATGTTTGGAAGAAAATAAGCATAATTTATATTGTTCATCAATAACCAAACTTACCACCATACCCAGTGGGTTTTGCCAATTTATCTCTTGACGATAATCCTCTCGAAAATATTCAGCAAACTCTGCTGTGTGAACCAGACATTGTATTGCACTATTCATAAAGCATGTGTTCCCTAGGTTCTGCAACCCAATCAAGCCACCAGAAGACCCCCTTGTAGTAACAGTACTGGTCCCATATGCATTATCCAGCTCCCTACCCTGAGATATCAGATTTGGACTTTGAGATGGCTCTGCACTGCAGCCTCTAGAAGCACCCTTGCTTGCAGATAAACCTCCTGTAATTAATAAGTTTGACTTAGAAGGCTCTAAATGAAAAGAACTAGTGTCCTTCACAGTTGATCCATTGTCCAGAGCAGATCTTATAAAACGACTCAATGCAGTACCATTGGCATTGTTATGAACCTCCACCAGAATCTGTATATGGTTATAAAACAAAAGAAAATTAAAATTTTAAAGCAAAAAAAGTAGCATGTAATTCACACTATGGCACAGTACAAAAAGACTTACATCCTGATCCATCTGTAAGTTGGCATCGTCAAGTGTTTTATCCATGTCATTCATCAGAGCATGTTTATGGTGGCCATAGTAATCCCAAATGCATACCTGAAAAAAATTACTTAATGATAAGAAACTGAATATGAGGAATTGTTCAACAAGAAACTTTCAATCTATATTTCAAAATATAAAAATAAACAGCTGAGGTATTTACAAGCCTTGCCTGCTCTAAGTTCAGATCAAAAAACTCACAGGCTCTTTTGTGAAGCTCTCCAATTGTCTCCTGAGAAAATGATTCAGTTTTTTACGAGCAAACACAAAATATACTTGGAGAACATTTCATAAAATGGAAACTTACAGTTGAGACTTTAAACTATCACCACTCAAATAGTAGTATTCAAATTCTAAACACCATTTAGAGTTGATACAGTGGTCCTGATTACTGGTTAGTTTTAATAACTCAAGGTTGAAACTGCATTTATTTGGTGAACAAGAAATGCAATTTCACCACTTTCATGGAGAGAGCACAATTTTGCGGCAGATTTAGGTTAGTGGAGTTAGGGTGGTGGTAATGTGATACTTTCACATCGAGATAGGGCATCTTTGTGGTGATGGTGTAAATGTAATGTCAAGTGTTCAATGTTTTTAACGATTTTCTTTTATTTACTAACTTTTAAAGGGTTCCTTTTCTTTTCAAGAATTAGCTTATTTTATCAAACACACGCAATACTGATTGCAGAAACATTCTCAAAGCTACTTAATAGGTTAAGAGTTGAGATTTTGTAAAGTCAATGTTAAATCAAGCCGTCAACCATGTTCTTGAGTCAAGTTACAACAAAATAAGCTGCTCAATAAAGTAGCAAATCATGACAAATTTCAAGTTATACCTTCTTGCTAATTCTTATTGCACAACGATCACCCTTTGGCATAACCAGTAGCTGAAGATGGAGAGGATAAACCTCTACAGCAAACTCTGTCTGGGAAAGACCAGAACTGATTACTTTACGTGCCAAAGCTGGACCACCTCCATACCTGTACCCAACAATACCATCGCATTTATAATAGCATTTCCCCCATTGAAAGATATAGTCTAGCGATCCCTTATTGCCTGTGAAGATGAGAAGGCAACAAAGAAAACTCCTAGCTATATTCTCTATTCATGTTGGAAGTAGCTCTTGAATATGGTATTGAGCATAAAAAATCCTACCAAAATTAAGATTATAACCACCGATCCTTGTGTCAAAAATGCAAAATAATGAGAAAGTAATGTCATAAATTCAACTCTCCCAGAGTTTCATAAAAAACTCACCAGGAATAAAACTGATTCCAAACTTCTTGCGGAAGCAATACATAATCACGGCCTTCTAATAAAGTATCATGAATCTCAATGCCAGCATTAGACTCCTCCAAATTCACATCATATATCAAATCAGAATTATCAATACTAGCAGGCCTTTTCGAAGAACTAACTGTATCACAATTCTCTAACATAAATGATCCATCATTAGTAACATATGTCTGGTCTTGGTTCACATAATCAATCCAATGTTGCCACCATCTATTATAAACCAGCAAAAAAAAATATCACCAACATTATTATTCAAAGTTTAACAGCTCAATCTCAATTCAAAAGGAATAATAATTATAATAATAACTTCCATTGTCTACCACACACATACAATGAACAGAAAATTACCTAGTTCCCACTTGAAACTTGAACAATAAAGGTTTCGTACTTAAGAAAACAAGAATTGAAATTTGCATTCTTTACAGATTTCAGACAGCTAAAAAAACCTTTCTTTACAGTAGAAAACATCAAAACTAAACAAACCCACTTTTCCTTTCTACATTAAAAACTATTTAAGACTCTAAAAAATCAAGACATAAGGGGAAAAAAAGACTTCAACTTTCACTCTAAAAACAAAACTTTAAATTTTTTGAAGTCACAAACTTTTCAGCACGAAAAACCCACACAGACGAAAGAAAAATAAAGAAATTAATGTTACCGTTGAGTGATTAAATAAAAGCTATCGCCTTCTTTGCTCTTAGATTCTGAAGTAATTGCAATGTCTCTAATCAAAACCCTCTCTTCTTCTGGTGTCAGCTGTGCACCGCCGCTACTACTGTTGCACGCCACCCTCACCTCCGTCATCAGAGAAGAAGAGAAGTGATTCCTTTCCTGGATCTAAAGATTTGAGAATTTCTCTCTTTTTGTTTTGTGTTTTCTCGGAAACCAAACAGGGAGGGAGAAAAACAAAACAGGTGGTTTAGTGTAATATCAGCTAAACCCTTGATAATTCATTTTTTTAAGATTGTTTTGAAAACTTGTTTGGATATCTAAATGGGTTAGTTTTGTTCTAAATAGGTCAGTTTTAGAGTGGATGGTTGACGAGCACTATTACACCCGATCCAACTGCAGCTGACACCCTTTTTCATTCAAATGAAAACCAGCATTTAAAGTACGGGACGAGGAAGATTTTCATGTGATTTGTTATACTAAACTTCAAGTTCTCGAGTTGATTAATCAAGTCAAGTTTAACTTGTAAATCAAAGTTTTAATATATGGGTTAACTTATAAATTATATTTAGAAGGTGTTTAGCATTTTATTTTAAAAGTATTTTTTAAAAGATTTAAAAAAATATATTTTTATTTTTTATTTTAAATTAAAAAAAAAATATTTTTATATTATTTTCATGTGTTTATGTCAATAATATTTTTAAGAAAATAAAAAATATTATTTTAATGCATTTATGAATAAAAAAATAATTTCAAAAATAACAGCAATCACATTCTTAAATAAATATTTAGATTAATGAGTACATATACATGGTAGGATTTAAGTTTGATTTTTATTTTTTAAATGATAAGTGTATTTTGATGAAAAATTTATGAGAATAGTTTGCATAGGAAGACACGAAAAACAACATAACTATTTAGTATTGAATTTCAATTTATGTTTATTAAAACTAAAAAAGAATTATTATTTTATCTTTTTAATATACTGATATTATGATATTATTAAAGTGAATTTTAAAAATAAAAAATATTTTTAAAATATTATTTAAATAAAAAACAATCTGAAAATCATTTTTTACATCATCTTAAACACAAACTAAGAAAGTGAGATTTGCTTGAGTATCTAAATGGGTTTCCGAATTTGGATGTTGACTCTAAATCAGCCCTTAGGGTTTAATGAAAGTTAGATGAAAAGCCCAACAGAGTTGTTAAAAAATATATCAACCAGACCCAGATAAATTACCCAACCCAGCCTAACCCAATCGACATAGCCCACTGAGCCCAAATGCTTCATAATTTCAAAAATGAAACTACGAAAAAGAGTAGCCAGAAATTTCAAAAGAAGTAAATTATTTTCATTTTCATTTTTTCCATATAAAATGAAGTTCTTTAATGAGTGATTTTATTCATCCTCGAATAAGCTTTTAAATTTCCTAATGAAGATACTGAAGATATTGTAATTGTGATATTTAAAATTTAAATAACATTAGTTTGATAATAAAAAAAAAAAATCATTATGTTTTCATATTGACATATTGTTGAGTTGACTCGTTGATTAAGTGTCTATTTGGCACTCTGAAAAAAATTAAATTTTTATTTTATTTTTTATTATAAATTTAATTTTTTTGTGTTTTTAGATCATTTTGATATGCTAATATCTAAAATATTTTTTTAAAAAATATATATTATTTTAATATATTTCTAAACAAAAAACACTTTGAAAAACAACTTTAACTACATTTCTAAACAGTTCATGCAGTAAATATCAACTTATTTTACGAGAAAATGTCTTTATTGTCTTCAAAACATGGTGAAGGCATATGATGAGTTCAATTCCATCAACAACTCTAAACTTTTTCAGCTGTAGTAAGTTCTATCTTTCCATTCCTATCAGCACCATCTTCAGTTGCTTCAGAATCTTCTTCCAAGGGCTTGTAGGAGTAACACCAAGCACAAATCACAAAATACACAAAATTTACAGCTTGGATTCCTGTTACAAGCCAATAATAATAGTCCAATTTTCCTTTGTTCAGGTTCCTGTCAGGTAACCAATTGTTCTTGTGTCCTGTGTACTGATGAATTAATGACACCATGAATGTGCCCAAGTAATTTCCAGCAGAGTTCGCGATCCAGAACAATCCCAGGGCAATACTTCTCATGCTTTCTGGCGATTGATCATATAGAAATTCCAACTGTCCAACAACCATGAAGACTTCTGTCATTCCATGAAGGGAAAGCTGAGGAACCAGCCAGAACACGCTTATAGGAACAATGGCTTTAGGGTTATCCACTAAATTATGATTTTCTGCCACTGTTCTTCTCTTTTTCTCAACCAGTGCAGCGACAACGGTAGAGAGAATGTTGAAGAGTAGGCCTATGCCCATTCTTTGTAGGTACGTGATTCCTGCAGAATTTCTTGTGAATCTACGCGCAAAGGGCACGAAGAGGCGTTCGTAAAGAGCAAGCCCGATGATCACTGTCACGATGCCAAAGAAGGACATGCTGGCTGGAGGAATTTGGAAGGAACTCGACAGATGACGATCCATGGTGCGAGCCTGCTGAGTATTGAAGCTGTTACTGTGTGAATTTGCAGTGACAAGTAAAATCCCAGCTGCCCAAACTGGGAGCAATCTGAGAAAGGATTTTAGCTCCTCTACTCGATGCACGGTTGCTAGCTTCCACAGATTTGGTGGACTAGGATATGCCGCTTCACCATTCTTCACCACTGCTGCTTTATCAAGCCACCTGCAACGTGAAAAAGGCCAGTTTAGAGATTTTTCTGCAGCAAATTTAAGGCCAGATATAGCATAATCAAGTTCTTGGTTATTACTATTTTTTCTCTTAAACATAGCTTACTTGAACTGGGGGGTGTGTAAGAGCCTTCCGTGGACAGATATAGCAGAATCAAGTTCTTGATTTTGGTACAGGAGACTTGGATCTTCTGGTGCCACAGCTTTTCTCTTCCTTATAGCAGCAAAAATCACTTGAATTACTCTGACCAACGGGCTTCCTCCCGGTTTCACTTTCTTATAAAGTGGAGAACCAGATAGAAAGACAATGAAAGCTGCAGCCATGGTGATCGTTGGTATTCCAAGACCCCAACCCCAGCTCACATTGTCTTGTACGTAGACCACGACAGTCACTGCAGTTAATCTCGCAAATCCCAAGCTAAAGTAGTACCAGTTGAAAAAGTTCCAGGTTCGAGACTCGACACTTAATTTGCCCATGTCCACTTGGTCGGCAGCATAGTTCATGACGCAAGGCCTGGTGCCACCCAAGCCAACAGCTAGGAGGAGTAGGGACAGGTAGAGGGTGCTTAGTTGGATTCCTGAAGCCTCTTTGCAGTCTACAAGTGATGGACAGGGTGGAGGATGCATTGATTTCAGAAGTGCTGTTGTGGTGATGCTAATCAATCCCTGTTGAGAACAGATGTGATGAATCAATTGAGCTGTCAAATTAATTTTCAGCACCCGGTTTGGATCGAAGGCATTTCAAAATGTATCGATGAATTTAAATTTAAATCTAAACCCAATTGAGATGACAACGTCGAGAGCAAAACCACATCGATGTATAGACTCATTCGAGGGAGATTCGATTCTGACGACGATTTTATTGAAACCCACAGAATATGTTCAGTAACAGATGTGCTAGAATTCTACCATCATATGCGGACCTTGTGATTAGAACTCTGTACTACAGCATTATGAAAAATATATGCCAAGAAAGTGAGAGGGGCGAACCAGTTCATAGATGATCGAACCAACGATGATGGTCCAGAATCGGCCAGCAAATGAGTCGGCAATCAAAGCGCCGATCAGAGGTGTTAAGCTTGAGGTTCCGTCGAAGTTTGAGACAATATTCGAGGCCTTTACAAGAGGCAAGTTCAGCTGCTGAGTAAGGTATGTTATCATGTTGACATGAAAACCAATGGTAGAAAATCTGTCACACGCTTCAGTTACTGCCAAAACATGAAGATTATTTTCAGACAGTTCAGCTGATCATAGTTTCAAACTTAGCTAACCTTGGCATTGTAAACACCTGACAAGTCCCAAACACACTCACCGAGGATGAATGGAATTGTCTTCATGCCTCCAAGTTTTTTTCTGTTATCATATTCCTTGATCTTCACCTCCTCCGGCTTCTCAGCTTCATGAGACTTGTTGTCGTCCTGAAACTCCATTTCTGGTCCGATTTCCTGTCCGGAATCCAACCAAGAAAATGGATTTGTGGGCAGGCTACTGTAATTGAGACTGCTTCTGGGTGGGGTGGAGTGAGGCGAGGCGAGTATATTGCATCTGTTTGTTCTTACTATTTTTGTCCGTAGTCATTATTTCTTAGAGATTCCTCGTATTATATCATCCTCCACTTGAGAATATAATTCCATATCTTATATTAAAATTCGTGCATTACTTGTTTGATAAGCAGTCACATTTATGGTTTAAATATTTATCTCTTCAAATACATATGAAAAGCACATGGAAGGTTTGCGTGACAGAAACATTTACAGAAAGATGATGAGGAAGGATCTTCAATTCCCTAAATGAGAGTCAATGTTAACCCCTACAGAAAATCATATTAGTCCATACAGTTTATTTCTCTTTCACATTTGATATCTATCATTTTGATTATTACTTTTTTTTTTTAATTTTGAGGTATCTATTAAATTACAAATAGTTTTTAATTTCACCCTATCATTTCTTAGTCTTTCCAATTTCATCCTCATTTTTTCTATTGTTATTTGCTTGTTTGGGGTTATTTTTTAGATTGTTTTATTTTATATAAAAAAAATCATCCTTGGTGGGTTTTTTATATTAAATTTGATTCTCATTATTTTAATTATTATCCTTTTGCTTTGACATTTTTTTAGATCGATATTTTTTACGATTTCATCGTTCAAAATTAAATTGGATGGAAGTTAAGTTTTTTTTTTTATTGAACCTTGAAAAAGATTTCATAGGTTGAAAGTTCAGAAATTAGACTTGGGTTAACATTTTTGTGTTATTTTAAAATTGATTTATTTTGATTTCATCCCTCAATATTTTATTTATTAAAATTGATCTTCATGCCTTTTTTTTTCTTTTTTTATTGGATTATCTCGATCATGTGCCCATGGTTAGCCGATTAACAAAGTTTAATAATTTTTTGCTTAATTTAATTAAATTTTGTTATTTGTTTTCGTCTTTCAATATTAAATTGTTGATAATTGAGTTTCTTAATTTTATTCAGTTTGTTTTGTTGATTTTCATCTTACAACATTTTACTTGATAGAGATCGAGCCTCAATTTTTATTTTTATTTTCATTTTGTTTTCTACAAAGTTATCATATTCTCATTTGATTTTATTAGGAATTGATCTTCACATTTTTTTTATATTTTTTTATAAAGTTATCTCAATCTTATACGTGTACTCATAGAGTTTGCAAGCTAATCCAAATTAAATGAGTTTTTCTGTTGCCTTTTATTTTTTTTCTCTTCAATATCGGGTTTTTATACTCTAGATGAGCTCATATTGGGTTCTTTTTACCTTTTTTTTTTTTTTATCAATTTGTTATTATTTTTTTATGCTGTATTTATATTATTTAAATTATTAATTTAATCTCGAGTCTCAAATTGTATTTTTCTTAGTATTTGTTTTACATTGAGAAAAAATTGACAAAGGTGATCTGATGCCCTTCAGTCTTCAGCTTTTGTTCCAGGCGATCCTCCTATCCAATTTCTCGAGAAACCTAAAAAGGCCCCCTCAACTATTTATATCTGTTGATGATTCCTTCAAATTTCTGGGGGGACTTGATTGAGATTTGGGTTACTGATTGGGGACTAATCTAAGGTTTGCCCTTTTTTCTTCACCTTCGAGCACTTCAAGTCATTGTTGATCCAGTTTGCAGATCCAAGTGTAAGATTCTACTTGAGATCCAAAAAAACTAAAAAAAAAAACAGAAGTACTGCAGATTTTGTCCTATGAAATGTAACAGGTGATCCACTTCTTTAATTTGATTAAAAAGCTACAGAACAGTGTGGTGTTCCCATGAGGACTGGTTTGGTAATTTGCCAGGTTCGAGAATGTTATTGCGATTATTTTTTAAAATATTTTTCATTTATAAATGTATCAAAATGCTATTTTTTTTTATTTTAAAAAAATTATTTTAAATATCATTACATTAAAATAATTTAAAAACATTTAAAAAATTAATTTAAAATAAAAAATAAAAATATTTTTTTTTAATTTTTTCAAAAACACTTTCTAAAAATATTCCTAAACAAAGTATTCCAAATGTGTGGGAACAGAACATAGCAGTGTGAAAAAAAAACAACAGTGCTATGGATTTTTTTAAGTCTTTCTTCAAGGACAGTTCATACTATTATTTTTTCATTGTCTTACATATTTTTATTATTTTTTAAAAAAAAAAAAAAAAAACCATTGCAACAATAGAGAAACCTCAACGTAAATGCCAGATAAATCTGGGCTGGCAAAGGCAGAGATACCCAAATAAATGCCAAGAGCAGTTTAGGTCAAGCTATTAAAGACACTCAAACAAGATTTCATAGGTTGAAAGTCTTAGAAATTAGACTTGGGTTAAGAGGATTTCCGAGGTTTGCCTGATTCTTTTTTTTTTTTTTGTTAAGCTTATAAATTTTTTTAATTCTTTTTTTTTTAGATTTTTTCTTTGTTATTTTTTTTTATAGTTTGCTTTCTCTAATGTTAGTCTCAATTGCATGACCAAAATCATCAATTTTAAAATTTAACATGGGTTAACATTTTTTGTATTATTTTTTATTTGATTTATTTCGATTTCATCCCTCAATATTTTATTTATTAATAATTGATCTTAATACTTTTTTTTATTATTGGATTATCTTGATCATGTGCCATGGAGTTAAATCATTTTCATTGCTTATTTTAATTAAATTTCTTTATTTGTTTTCATCTTTCAATATTAGATTGTTTGATAATCGAGTTTCATAATTTTATTCAATTTGCTTTACCTAAAAGATTTTACATATTGACTCAGGGGCTTAGATTGAGTTTTTTTTTTTTAATTTTACTTTTTTGTTGATTTTCATCTCTTTTTTTTGGAATAGCCGAAGCTAACCACGGGTATCCAGGCTGCTGGGCCTGACTAATCCCGCGGGTACACAGGCCCTCGGCAAGGAGCTCCCGCAAGTGCACCACGGGTGATTCATGGGCTTTGTCCAAGTCCGATGACTCCAAGAAATTGTTTGCACCTGGGTGGATTTGAACCTAAGACCTCTTTGGGAGCACACCAAAGAGACCCAGGCCTCCTCCGCCAGGCCAACCCCTTGGGGTTTTGATTTTCATCTTACAACATTTTATTTGCTAGAGATTGAGCTCAACACTTTTTTTCTTTTTATTTTGTTCTTTATAGAGTTATCATATTCTCATTTGATTTTATATGGAATTGATCTTCAAAATATTTTATATTTTTTATAAAGTTATCTCAATCTTATACACATAGTCATAGAGTTTGCAAGTTAATCCAATTTAAATGGGTTTTTTGTTGCCTTTTATTTTCTCTCTTTAATATTTGGTTTTTTAATACTCTAGATGAGCTCATATGGGGTTCTTTTTACCTTTTTTTTGTTATTTTTTGTCAATTTATTATTATTATTTAAATAATTAATTTAACCGGTGACTCGAGTCTCAAACTGTTTTTTTCTTAGTATTTTTTTTTTACATTGAGAAAAAATTGACAGGCCTATAACAAAACACGAACCAAAAATTAAAGCATACTTTAACTAGTTGTCTTACAACTTAAAATCTTTCTCGAGATTAATTTTCATTTTCTGTGTTTTAAATGGGTCCTATAAGAACAAATCAGTGTATACAGTAAAAACTATTTACACTTTGTATATCATTAATTGGATTGAAATAAATAAATAAATACATTAGTAAGAATTTAGGGGTATGTTCTTATTCAAAAAATTCGAACTGAGGAAGGTGCATGTAGTGGTGACAGCTAGACATGTTCCTCTAACATCTCCATCAGGATATATAAAAATACATGAACGCCAAAAATCGACAGAGAAAGGCATCGACGAGACTCAAAACAAAAACAATTGACCAGTCTCATGGACCAAAACAAAAATGGCAGGTTAGCTAGCATGATTGTTAAGTGATTTTTTTTTATTTTTTATTAAAATATTATTTTAATATATTTTTAAATAAAAATATACTTTATGTGATTGGACCTTATCGTTCTTTTTTTTTTTTTCAATTCTTGATGAGTTGTTGTCGTGGAGGAGGTCACAAAATATAGCCACCACTATGGAGGTCACAAATTGACAGACATCCCATTCCCCTGGAACAACAGTATTGTGCTTTGCGATGTTTGAGAATGTGGTTGTGACTATTTTTAAAAATATTTTTTGTTCAGAAATATATTAAAATGATGTTATTTTATTTTTTAAAAATTATTTTTAACATTAGTATATGAAAATGATCTAAATATACCAAAAATATTTAATTTAAAATAAAAAATAATTTTTTTTTTTCAAAAACACAATGGCAAACACCCTGTTAGTCTTTTCTCTTTTCATTTATCTAACTTTTATATATCAGTCTTTTCTCTTTTCATTTATCTAACTTTTATATATCAACTTTAAAACAATAAAGTCTCTCTTCTTTATCTTCATGGATTTGTTTTTTTTTTCCATTTTGCTAAGAAAATACAAAATATGAAGAAGACTGGTCAGTATCCCTTTGGCATTTGATGTAGTTTGGTTAACCCTGATTTTAGGAGTGAGTTTGAACTTCTTTTTTTAAAATGTGATTTTTATTTCAAATTAATATTTTAGTGTTTTTGAATTGTTTTAATATGTTGATGTTAAAAATAAAAGTTTAAAAATAAATAAAAATATTATTTTGAAGTTTTTTCTAAGCAACTACCACTACACTCTCAAACACCTCTTAAGTGTGTGTTTGATATTATCACTCATGATACTTTTCAAAATAGTTTTTTGCTCGAAATTATATTAAAATATTTTTTTAGATGTTTTTTATTTTTTGACATTAACATGTCAAAATCATTAGAAAACATTAAAAAATATCAATTTAATATTTCTTAAAGTAGAAATAATTTAAAAAAAAAAAACACTCAAAAACAAAGGCAAAACACACTAAAAAAACATACCCTTAGCTAGATAGAGTTGGTTTCAAAAACTGACAAAATTGTCTCTTATAAGTTTGAAGATTTCATGATTAAGAAAAAAAATACAATAGCAAAGCTAAAAGATGAATTTTTTAGGACTCCAATATACTAAAAAATTGAAACATCATGCAAAAAAATATTTAGAAAAATAATATAGTTTAGAGAGTCTTAGATTATATATAGGATTTGCAAGTTGCAAATGTCATACAAGACCTTTTCAAATTATAAAACTGTTGGACACTATTTAAAAAAAAAGAGGAGAGAGGAGAGAGAAGAAAAGGGAAAGAAAGAAAACATCATAGACACATCTGAGACTTAGATGATGACATCACTAATATTATTGAAAGATCTCGAAAAGACAGATCTAACAATACTAAGAAAGATCATCAACAATGGTAAAAGTGGGTCATACAAGCGATCCAAAAACAAGTTAGCACTGATTTTTTTTGGATGACTTGTGTGACTCACTCCGTTTACAAATTGTGACATTCTTTAAAAAATATTGGTGAAATAACAGAGTTAAAAAATGGTGAAATAACATAATGTGTTCATGTCGCCATTGAAAAACATGACTTTTATAAATTATCACTATTCAGAAGAGTAATATCCTTTAAAAAATATTAAATGAGCAGGAGAGAGAGATAAAGAAAAAATTGACCTTACTCCAATGACAACATCTCTAATACTATAAAAAAGATCTCAACAATACAAATTCAATAACATTAAAAAAGATCATCAACGGTGACCCGGATGAGGCTTATTTTCCGTCCAAAGAGGAAGGGTGACCCATTTGTTTTTTATGGAAAATGTGGCTCACTCGGGTAATCATTTATGAGATATTTTTAGTGTTATTGAATTCATGTTGTCAAGATCTTTCTCATGGTGCTAATTGTGTTATCATCATAACTTTGGTGTGTCTCCTAGTTTTTTATTCTTTTATATAATCTGGAAATACTGAAGTAGAGATCTCTGATTAATTGATGAAGGGCCAAGCAAATGCAACACATCACAGGGTAAGAAGGCAAACCTGAAGTATTAAGAATATGGAAATGCAGAACGATCTGGTGCTTCTCAAAGCAATTGACTATTTTTTTCAATCCAGTTTCAACAGGAAATAATATAAATAAGACATGGATGCAACAAGGTGAAAGGTAAATATAGAAGCTTTATTATAAGAATTTAATCAGTACAAAATTAAAATGAGGGAGAAAAAAGGAGAATAAAGAAAGAAGAGAAAACGTGTAATTGGAAGGAGATAGCCTAGAAAGTTAACATAGAGAAGCTACTTCTAATGCAGAAAGATCCAGAAGCCTTCTTAATTGAAGTCCTTCAGTCTTTTTTTCAGCATGTCCATTGATTTCTTCCTTGCACTTTGCTTTGTATTTCTGTTTGAAAGGCTACCAAAGATTCCATCAGGGGAATCCTTGAATTTCTCACAGATGCTAGCCACCTTCTTATAATCCAAAGCATCATAGTTTTTCTGCCTTATCACAGGATTCATGAAAATCTCTGGCTGGCTGCTTGACATAAGGTTAATTAACTGTCGTGCTTCTATCAAGCAGCCTCTAAAGCTACCTTCCTTGTGGATTTCACTCAGCCCAGTGCTGTGAAATTTGTTGTCAGCAAAATCCTCTAACACCTTCAAATCATTATTGAGAGATAAGACTGCATTAGCATTGAACCTCTTTACACTATCACTAAGAAATGCCCCAACAATGGAATTGGAAATGTGCTCAAGGGCACCACTCCCAACTTTGTACAGGGCATCCAATGGCAGAACTTGTTGTGCTGTTGACAAAATGGTGTCCAGGTAAATAACCACCTTGTTAATATAATCATTCTCATTTTGTGGCGTTTCCTCTGAGGTCCAATTGATATTTTCATTAAGCGCCATGAATTCATCTAACTTGCTGTTCACCAAATCCAGCAGAGCAATATAAGCTGCATCCCTTAAAGCTTTTAGGACCACCTTGGCAGTCAAGCTAGCTTGAGGCCTCTCAATTGATCGGATAGGGATTCCACATAGTTGGGCTGCATGCCGAAGAAAAAAATCACAAGCTCTCTCAAGAACAGATATGTTGGCGGCAATCTGCATGGCTTGAGACACACCAACTGCGCCACCATGGATTGTGCCAAGTATAGCTTCATTTAGCACATCAATCAAGAGCTTGTCCAAATATTTTCTCACAACATCATAAAAATTAGTATGCACCCCATACGACAAGTAATCAACAGAACCTTTGATGAAAGATCTAACAACGCGGCAAGTATCAGGTACCATGGAGGAGAATGGTGCAATATATGGGAAAGCAGGCATTATATCAGAGGTCTGAAGATGGAATGTGAGGACATTATTCTCATAATCAGTATCCTTTTTAATTACCATCTGCTCATAGGTGTCATTTCCAAGAGTATTAACAATCTGCTCCCGACATTCTCCCAAAAGAAGCTCATGATACTTATCTTGGCTACTATCGAGAACCTCAAGAATTTGGCCAACCTCATACCCATATTGTTTAAGAGTTGCCCCAAGAAGAGTGACATAATCCTTCACCAGCAGAAGATGAGTCGCAGAATCCATACGGGAAAACTGCTCCTCCAGAACAGATGTCATTTTAGCTACAGCCGTTTCCCACATTGTCTCAACCTGATTTGCTGACAAAAGATCCCCAGCAGTTCTTAAAACCCGATCCTCCACTATGAAGTAACCAGCAATTTGAGCCAAATATGTTTGATAAGATTCAACAAATGGTTGAGTAGTAGAGATTTGCAAGTCTGAATTGAGTTGCAATAACCGATTCTTATAGTAGTATTCACGGAACTGCTCTTGGATTCCAAGGCAAGCATGAATATGATAAACCCGAAAAACAGGAGTAAGATCAAACTTCACAACAGAATCTTCATCAGTTTCCGCAACATCCAGAGTATATACAAAATCTCCTAACCCTGGAATGTTTTGTTCCTCGGCTTTTCTCTGATGTTCCAGCATTTCCTCATCTCTTTGACGAGTTGATGAAGTATGACCTATTGCTGTTTGTCCAATATCTTTAGCAGAACTCCTTATTTGCACTAGCCATTCATTAAATTGACTAGTAACTTTCTTCTTGATATGCAATTTTATTATTGGAATTGTCTTCTCTATGGCCATTTTAAGTGCCTTCATAGGGATGTTGTGCAAGTAATTCCTCTCAATCAGATCCACTGTTTTCAATGCTGGGTAAAACTGGCTTTCCAACATATGATTGTTACATTTGACACAGAGTTCCAGAACTTGAATGCATACCTTTGACATTTTAATAGCTTCTGTCACATTCTTCTTAATCGAATAGGATTCAAGGAGTTCCTCAAGTTTGATCAAAAGACCACTCCCAACTTCTTGCAATCTAAAATTCTCACTTGAAAGCTCACTTTTTAACTCTTCAGCATCAACCAATACACCACGAAGTTCATCAACCGCAAGAATGAATTCCTCGTAATGGCTTTTGCACAGCTCCTCAATTTCAACTTCCTTCTTCCTCACAACAGACTTGAGCTGATGAAACAGCGATTCAGGCCGCCCCATTTCAAATGCATGCCTGACGATCGGACCCAAATCCTCCCCATTTCCAATCAAAGTCGCAAGCACCAAGTCCTCTCCTCCATCCCCATTCTCTACAAAAGTTCTCCTCTTAGGTTTCGCATCCATTGCTTTAATTTAAGCCCTGAAACAATCAAAACAAAAATACAAACACAAAAAAGACATCCACAAAGATCCTTATCAACCATCTTAGACAAACAAGTAAAACAACAACTGCAACAAATCATATCTAACAGAATTTACGCTAATTATCCAAATGCTTCCTTCAATAACATTTTTGTATAAAGATTGAAACGGAAATAAATATTCAAAGACGGCACAACCATGCTAAACATCTAAGAAATTGCAAAACCAATCGATGATTAATTAAATATAATAAAATATAACCAAGTAAATCCATCAAACACAGATTTCTTCATTTCATAAAAACAACGAAGATTAAAAAAGAAAACCACATTTCAAATTTAGCTAAATTCACAACCAATCAACCTGATACAAAAATGTGATCAAAACAAACAAATAAAAAAGACCCAGATAGAAAAAAATGAAAACCCAGATACAAAAATAAAAAAGTTCAATACTTGATACTTACAAAGAGGTACAGAGAGGCCTTCCTTTCGGGTCAAGTTTGCTCTCTCTCTCTGCAATGTTATACAAGAAATGAATGGGTTTTCCTTGGATTCTTCACTCCTTGAGCTGAAACTGTTGTTTTCAATGAAACTTGTGATCAATTAAAGTAATTTTATTGTTAGTTTCAATTCATGTAAAAACTTTATGTCTTGTCTCCATTCCGTTGCCGTCTGTCCTTTGCTCTATAGGGAATTGATATTTACACTCCTTGGTTTGTTTTGATTCTTCCACGACATGGGGTGTGATAGCATGTTCTGGTGTACATAGTAACTCTCATGCACCTTCGTTTTTATTGGCTTAATTCTTGAATTGGAGACGTGGCAGTATAGTGTTGATTAGTGTTTTTTCATGGACGTAAGTATGAGAAAGTAAATAATTTTAATATTAATTATGTCAAATCACAAGTCAAATAACTAACATTTATTAATAATAAAGCGTTCATTTCAACATTAAAAAAAACTATATAAGAATAAGAATTTATTCAGAGCTTCTATTTCTATTGAATTAAAATCGTTAATTCACTCCTAATGAAATTATAGTTCAATAAAACACTTATAAATTAAAAAAAAAATTAAGATTTCGAATTAAAATTTTACATTTTTGAATTTATTACTTACCTTAAAAAAACATTACTTTGCTACAAGGAACATCAAATATGCATAGGGGTTTGGGGGACACAGGGTATCATGGCTTAGAGGGCCAGCAAACTATGCCCATTTAAGAATTTTTTTTTTTTATTCTTTTCGATATTTAATAAGCAAGCCATGCATTATTGTATTGTAAAATAAAAAATTTATTATTATTCTAATGAAATATTTTCAAACGAGATCATTTTTTTAAAAATGATTTACTCAATCCTATACATAATTGCATTTCAGATTTTTGTTTTATAGAAGCTAAAATAATCTATTTTTTATTTATTTTACATTTGAAAATCCATCTCATTGCTATTTTGATTAAATATATAACTTTTAAAATTATAATTAAAAATATTTTTTAAAACTATAACCATAGAATCTACCAGAAAACCAAACAAATACTAAATAATGGTATCAGGCTGACTAGCTCTGAGGGTTTTTGGTGTCATCGCTGTTCTTCAAAACCAATAAAAGTACCTGATCGGCCACCACCATTCCCTTCAAGGCAATAATTATATTTGCTTATTTATTATTTGGAAGAAATTATTTTTTTTTGTTAAAAACCTGAATTAAAATGATATTTTTTTATTTTTAAAAATTATTTTTAATATTAACACATGAAAATGATTGAAAAACACCAAAAAAACATAAATTTAAAATGAAAAATAAAAATAAAAAACTTTTAGATTTTTTTAAAAATATTTTTGAAACGCAGTATTAAACATCCTCTTACTTACTCAAGCTTTTGGCTGCATCTTCATGTCTTATTTTCTTACGCAGGATTATAACTAGAGGTGAGCAAAAAAACAGGCTAACCGATTAAACCGAGAAAATAAAAAAAAATAATAAAAAAAACCGAACCAATAAAAAAACCGACTAAACCGATTATAAAACTCTGAAAAAAATTCTGGTTCAGTTCGGTATCGATTTTGTAAGGTAAAAACCGAATAAACCAAACCAACCAAACGGTTTCGATATAAACAATGGAGAATGCACTATAAATAGAAAAGTGACTTTTTTACTCTTTCCTAAATATTTAACCCTAGCCGCCCCCTCCTTCCCTATGTTACCTTCGCTCTATTACCTTCCTTTCGACAATTTTAGTCACAAATACTGCTCCTTTTTTTGGTAGCTCTCTCTTCAAGCACTCCTTGAAAGAACACCCCCCCTCTCTTAATATCTCTACGGCTGGTGATAGAACTCTATCTTTCTACCTTAGAATTACAACAAAAAACAGAGCAAATTCAAGAACACATTTCTGTATATTATTCAACATACTTTCCAAATGGATACTCTGGTTGTTTATAAAGCCAAAGCATGAGGTCCAGCTGTAACAATACTAACAAACTTGCCACGTGGCTACTAACAACATACTAACAAACTGAAACAGCATTTTCAATTTGCCTTCTGATTTCCCGTTCCTATCATTACCCACCCTTTTAAAACTAAGTTTACAATAATTGGAAACTTTTTGCAACATCAACAGGGTAGAATTATCACAACTAAGAAAACTTGACACTCCTTGCATCCTCCGATGTCACCAGCCTATCCTTAGCAACCGATTTGCAAGCCGGTACCTCTTTAGTCAACTTATCAGTGCACACTCTAATAACACCAAACTGACCCTCACCTAATTGCTCTCCAAGAATCTTCCAAATCAGCCCCACAAAATACCAGTTAGAATCTCAACATACAATTGAAGGAACTTCAAAACCACCAAACCTCAAGTTACATAAACCAGAAAACATAACCCTTCTCATGATCGTTTCTTGAAATGTGATTGTGACCCTTACTATGACTGTTGCGATGTTGTAATACAACAAGCATTTACCTCAGTTGCTTGTTCAATTTGTTGTAATTCATGGGCTATTTCCTCCTCCTCCGAATTGTTATAACCCATATCCAACAGCAGAATTTGTTTACTAGCACACTTATGTCCTCTCACAAATTTTGCATCACAATAAAAACAAAGGTTATTCTGCCTCTTATACTGGATTTCTTCAGGGGTTAACTTCTTAATAGGCATATCCTTATGATGATTGATTTCAGTTTTTGTCGTAACTAAATCTTGTTGCACTGGTAATTGAGGCAATCTTGAATTAGAACTTCCAGATGATGAATGTGCTAACCTCAACTTGTGGAATTTAGCATCCACTTCGTGAGCGAAATTCATGGCTTCATGAACTGTCGCAGGACTCAACAACTTAACATCATGCTTGAGTATCTCTTGTAATCCTCCAATGAAGCAGCTCAGCCAAAAGGTTGGGCTAAGGTCATGAATTGGAGTTGCCAATCGCCTGAATTCAGCAATATAATCTTTCAAGGAGCCAGTCTAACGAAGCTTGAAGAGTGCCTTTGCGAAATCCTCAGACCCGTGAGAGCCAAATTCTCTGCAAAATACCTTCACAAAATCTTCCCATTTGGAGCAGGACGAAACACAATCTTCCCACTGGAACCACTGCAAAGCTTCCCTATCCAGATGAAATGACACCATCTTGACCTTCCTCTCTTGCGGCACTGAGAAATAATCGAAGTATTGCTCAGCCTTGTAAACCCATTCAATTGGGTCATCCCCATCGTTGAATCGAGAGAAATCCATTTTGATGAAAGGCATGCGATTCTCAAGAGGAGAGCCCTCTCTCTCTCTCTCTCGATGATCCACACCTCCTCGTCTGCGACCGCCATCGCCATCGTCTTCCTCAGATGGGTGTGTACAAATCTGATCAGAAATGGTAGAACTCTCACGACGTGATTCGATTGAATCAAAGCGTCTGTCAATGGTTGCGAACTTATCCTTAAGAAGATGTTGAATTGCTTCCAGAAGGAGTTGAGTCTTGGCATTAGCAGCTTCAAGCGCTGACACCCTAGCTTCCATTGTTGTCGATCGGGTACGGGCACGGGTCATACACTAAAGGAACAACTTAGAGGAGCAAAGACTCTGATACCAATGATAGAACTCTATCTTTCTACCTTAGAATTACAACCAAAAACAGAGCAAATTCAAGAACACATTTCTGTATATTATTCAACATACTTTCCAAATGGATACTCTGGTTGTTTATAAAGCCAAAGCATGAGGTCCAGCTGTAACAATACTAACAAACTTGCCACGTGGCTACTAACAACATACTAACAAACTGAAACAGCATTTTCAATTTGCCTTCTGATTTCCCGTTCCTATCAGCTGGGAATTTTGGAAGTTATTCTTGAAAGTTGTCTGGGACAGGAGCGGGATATATTAGGTTCTGATACAAGTTGTTTGAGTCATTAGCTTCATCTAACTAAGTACGTAGATGTTGATTCTTACAACCATGGATAATTGAGTTTTTATGTTTGCTAACAAGCATTTTAATGCTGCATCTTGTTAATCTATAGTGAGATTGAAACAATATTGTCAATCTGTTAGATGCTTCATGCTTCCATTACCGTCAACATCAATCGTGTTTTTTCCTTGCTCTGGCTAGAGAAATGATACTGTATTTATATTCCTCATGTACAAGTTTTGTTGATTATTACTAGTAAATAACGAACCAAACCAAAAATGTTCAGTTTTTACTTGGTTCGGTTCGGTTCGGTTCGGTTTATTTTTTAAAAAAAATTATAATTTTTGGTTTGGTTATTTTTATTAATAAAAACCGAACCGAAAACCGAAAATACTCACTCCTAGTTATAACAATGCTGCAGTTTCTAGTTTCCTCATATTTCTTTCCTTTTTATGAAAGTTAGTCAGCGCACTCAATCTTATTGTTTTCTACTTTCGATCGACAATGATTATGATATGTAAAGTCTAATATTCTGAAAAAGAAAAAATATTTTGTCTTTCTTATCTATTTATTCGCAGAATCAAACTCATGGCCGCACATAATTGGGGTGTGCGTGCGTGCGTGTTATGCAGAATCAAACTCTCAACACATTTCGTGTATATCTATATATCTATATCTATCTATCTATATGCATGCAGAATCAAAGTGACTATTGTGCTGTTAGATAACAAAGATTGGATTGGTGGGTCACCAAGTTGACCACTAGACCAATTTAATAACATTGTAAAAAGTTTTCCACGAATAACAGTTAGATAACAAAGAGCTTGTTTATTTTTTTGTTTTAAAAGTATTTAATTTTGTCAACATGTGTTCAACTTTTTGTTGACGTACTTTTTTCATATTGTCAGCTATATGGTTTGATTCTTGCAGTACTTTTTTTCATATTGTCAGCTATATGGTTTGATTCTTGCAAAACTTCTCATGATTGCTTGACGTTGGTGACATTGATCAATATCTCAAAAGTGACATCATCCAAACATTGATGGATGATTGTAACTGCTTATCGATCCTTCATTTGTGCCTTTGCATGACCTCTCTTTGGGATGAAGTCAAACTTACTACATTTACAGGCTCCTCAAAGCCCCTTCAACTATCTTTCATACATCTTGGGAACCTAGTCAGGCTTATTATATGGCTATTTCTTAGAAAAATGGATTTGTTAAATGCCCGTATGATTATGTTATCTATGTAAAAATCAAAGAGAGTGATGATACTCTTATCATATGTTTGTATATGGATGACTTAATGTTTACAAGAAATAATCCAAAGATGTGTGAAGATTTCAAGCAATAAATGACCAAGGAGTTTGAGATAACAGATATTGGTCTCATGTCTTACTATTTACGAATTGAGATCAAACTAGAAGAAGATGAAATCTTTGTGAATCAAAAGAAGTTTACAAGTGAGGTCCTCATGAAGTTGTATAAAAGTTAATAGTCTAATTTAATGTGTACTGAGTTTGTCAAAGAATGATGAGAGAAAAAAGATAAACTCCACAACAATCAAAAGTTTAGTTGTGAGCACTCGTCGTGATATTCTTCATGGTGTAGGACTTGTGAATAGGTTTATGAAGATACCAATAATGACTCACTTTAAAGCCTTGAAGCAAATTCAATGATATATCAAAGGTACCATAGATTTTGAATCATTTTATGGTTATTCTAATAACTTTGATCTTATAGGTTGTAGTGATAGTGATTGGAGTAAAGATATGGATGGTAAAGAGAACACTACAAGTTTATTTTCTACATAGGAGACAACTTTCACATGAAGTTAAAAAAAAACAATCTATTATTACATTATCTACTTGTGAAGCTGAATATGTAGTCACTATAACACGTGTTTGTCATTCCATATGACTAAGAAGATTATTGAAAGAGTTGTAAATGGCATAAAAGAATCCTTCAAAGATTTATGTGGATAACTCATCAGCTATTGCATTAGCTTTCATGATAAAATTAAGTACATTGACACAAAATTTTATTATATAAGAGACTGCACTGTAAATAAAGAAGTTGAAGTAAAGTATGTGAAGATTCAAGACCAAGTCGCAGATATTTTCACAAAACCACTTAAATATGATGTTTTTACAAAGATGAGAGATATGCTTAGAGTTATGATATGAAAGTTGATATGGAGAGAGAGTGTTGAAGTTTAATATCAACTAGGATTTAGAGTTTGTAAGAGTTTTATAAAATTATTAGAAGTCCATAATATTAAAATAAAACTCTATTTAAATAAGGAATCATAGTTCAAAGTTTTATAAAAATGTTAGATTTCAAGATAGATTAGAATTTTCTTAAGTAGTTTAATAACTTGATTATCTAGAACTTGATATTTATAATATAAACTTTATCTAGGACTTGGACTTGATAGAATACTTAATAAAAAAAAAATATTTTCTCTGTTTCTTAAATTTATTCTTTAGTCAATTTATTCTTTTAACTTTGTTTTTATAAATTTGATACCACATCTTATCCTTGGCTTCCGATAGAGAGTCCTCACGCATAAACGAACCATAGACTTGTAGGCTTAGAGCGGATTGGCAGAATATTGATTAACTGATACAGAATATCAGCCACAACGTAGACAACGTAGACAACAGGGAAAGGGAAACTAACTTACAGGTATACTCTTTCTTCTCCTCTCCTCTTCATACTCTTTCTTCTCCTCTTCATACTCTTTCTTCTCCTCTTCATTTCCTGCTCCTTCTGTTCTCGCAGGTACTCTCTGGCTCTCTTTAGTATCTCCTGTGTCTATATATTATATTATGGAATATAACCCTGCAGTAAATGATGATTATTTTAGTTCCATCTCTTTCTTTTTTTCTTTCTTGAGAATCACATGAATTAAACCACAGTTAGTCACTGTTTATTGATCATCTGATCTCATCATGCCGCTCCAAAAAAAAATGTTTTGAATTGATTCAGATTCAGCGTAGGGATTGATCACAAGTCATAAACTAACAAATTCATTTTCGTGGGGATTACTGATAGAGAATAATACAAATTATATTTTAGGACATTCACCTATCAGTTTAATTTTTTGGATGAGATGGTTCTTTAACATGGTATCAGAGTAACGAGGAGAGCCCGTGTCGACCTTTTATCTAATAAATGTGTCCCTTTCAGAAGTCGGGGTTTGTTGCATGTATTAGCTCTAAAATTACTATGGTTATCCGAGTGGAAAATATCATCAAACAAACTATAATTGATTTAGCAAGTCATTTACAGTTTTATAGTCTGAATTAGTTCATACTTACACACTTAATCTTTGAGACAAACATATGACTACTGACAGGATCAATCAGGTATTATTCTCTAACACGTCCCATCAAATGAAAGCCCTTTAGGCTTAACTTGTACAAGTTTACACTATTTTGTGCTTGATTTTTAACAAATAAAATGAGGTGATAAAATTTAAACTCGTGACTGCTGGGTCAACAAGGCTCTGATACCATATTAAAAAATCATCTCACCTAAAAACTTGAACGGTTTAGATGAGATAAGATTTCAAAATATAATTTGTATTATTCTCTAACAATTATTACAAGTGTTTTTATAAATAATTTAGGCTTGTATAGCCAGATGGGCTCCTTCTGGAAACGTTGATTGTAAATGCGTTGTAGCAAGTGCTGATAAAACATGTACAAATGTTTCTCTGAAAGGGCGCGGGGGGAGTTGATTGCCGGGAAATAACTTCCTTTTTCTCATTTGTTTCAGATCTTTGAAAAGTTTTTTCTTGGCTTGATTCGAAATGGCTTCTGGGAAATATCAAGAATCCTCATCTTCACAGTTTGCTCGTTGCAAATATCAAGTGCTCTTGAGTTTTAGAGGAGAAGACACCCGCAAGAACTTTACTGATCACCTCTATACAGCTCTGGAGAAACAAGGGATTCACACATTTAGAGACGATGATGAAATTCAAAGAGGAGAAAATATCGATTTGGAGATCCAACAAGCAATACAACAATCAAAATTATCGATAATCGTGTTCTCCAAAAACTATGCTTCTTCGAGATGGTGCCTTGATGAACTTGTAATGATCATGGAACGTAGGAGGACTGGTAGCTGCATAGTTTTTCCAGTATTCTATGATGTGGATCCATCCCAAGTCAAAAAGCAAACAGATAGCTTCGCTGCAGCATTTGCGGAACATGAAAAGAACTTAAAGGAGGAGATGGAGCGGGTGAATGGGTGGAGGATTGCTTTGGAGAAAGCTACAGATTTAGGAGGAATGATTTTAGGAGATGGGTAAGTTGTATCTCTTGATGGAACTATTCATAGCATACCGATATAATGTTGGTTTTGAACTCTTAATTTTTTTCATTTTTTGCAGTTAAGCATTTAGGGAATTACTGATAATACCACTCTCAATTTAGAGAAACTATAGCACTCCCAGCTCAAAGAACATAGAAGAAAAACAAAAATAAAACTTACGTTTTCTCTTGTTTATTGTTCTTTTCCTTCTTGAATACTTTAGAAGGTAATGTTTTTTACATTATTCCATTTTGTTTTAGTCCCAATCATGATTTGGTTTTAATAGGTGGTGATAACACAGCCTGGTTTAATTTCTTCTTTCCAAGAAACTTATTTCTTAGCCAATTTTTGCTAAAGAATAATATAAATTATATTTTGAAATTTTATCTAAAGTTTAAGCTTTTAGGTTAGATGGTTCCTTGACATGGTATCAAAACCTTGTTGACACGGTCACGAGTTCGAATCTCACCACCTTCATCTATTTGATAAAAATCAAGCACAAGATAATATGGACATGTGTGCAAGTTTCAAGTCCAAAAGACTTTCACTTGAGGGTGTATGTTAAATAACAATATAAATTATATTTTGAAACCTTACCTAATAGCTTAAAGTTTTAGGTGAGATGATTCCTTAACAATTTTTATATTTCACAGACAGTCTACTAATTATCATATACTGTATTTATGATTTTGATGTAGGTACGAGGCACAATTTGTCCAATCTATTGTGGAGAAGGTCTCAAATAAATTGGATCGAAAAATATTTAATGTCCCTCTTCAATTCATTGGAAGAGATCCTCTAATAAATTATATCACCTCATGGTTGCAAGATGGCTCCGATGGTGCTGCCATTGCTGTACTCTATGGAATTGGTGGAGTTGGGAAGACAGCCATAGCAAAGAGTGTTTATAATGATAACTTTCATAAATTTGAAAGTAGGAGCTTTCTATCAAATGTTAGAGAAAGGTCTGAAGCACCCAATGGTGTAGTTTGCCTACAGAGGAAACTTCTTTCTGATATCCTAAACAAGACTGTTGATGAGATACAAGATGTTGATGAAGGGATTGTAAAGATTAATGATGTTTTATGTTGCAGAAGAACTCTTATTGTTCTTGATGATGTGGACAAAAGGGACCATTTCAATGCAATAGTTGACATGAAAAATTGGCTTTGTCAAGGAAGTAAAATCATTGTAACAACTAGAAATAAGAGTTGGATTGCAGCTAATGATGAGTTCGTCGAGTGCAAAGTTGATATTCTAGACAACGAAAAATCACTTGAGCTTTTCAGTTGGCATGCCTTCGGACAAGCTCACCCTGTTGAAGATTTTATCGATCTCTCTTGGAGAATTGTACATCATTGTAGTGGACTTCCATTAGCCCATCGTGTCATTGGTTCTTCATTATTTGGAAAAAGAAGAAAAGTATGGGAAAGCGTATTACAAGAAATGGAAGTGATTCCAAATTGTGAAGTTCAAAAGGTTCTTAGAGTAAGTTACGACTCTCTTGGTGATGATTATCAGAAGGACATATTCCTTGATATTGCATGTTTCTTCAATGGCATGGATGAGGATTATGTATCTAGGATACTAGACGGGCTTGGTGTAGGTGCAACATATAGGGTTGACAATCTCATCGATAGATGTCTTCTGGAAATAGACCAAAACAAAAGGCTGAGTATGCATCAACTCATAAGATACATGGGACCGGAAATTGCTCGCCAAGAATCAATCAAATGTCAAAGAATATGGCATCAAATGGAAGCTTTTACACTATTGAAAGAAACCATTGTAAGCACCTTGTTTTGTTGTGTCAATGAACCATCTCACTGAAAAGTTTAATCGGTTAGGTGAGGTTCTAAAATATAATTTGTATTATTCTCTAACACATCTCCTTAAGAGAAAGAAACCATTGTAAGCACCTTGTTTTGTTGTGTCAATAAACCATCTCACCTAAGAGTTTAATCTGTCAGGTGAGGTTCTAAAATATAATATGTATTATTCTGTAACACATCTCCTTAAGTGAAAGCCTTTTAGGCTTGAAACTTGCATAGGCTCACACTACCGTGTCTTGATTTTTATCAAATAGAATGAGGGTGGTGAAATTTGAACTCGTGACCATTAGATTAACAAGGCTCTGATACCATGTCAATGAACCATCTCATCTAAAAGCTTAAATTGTTAGGTGAAGTTCTAGAATATAATTTGTATTATTCTCTAACATGTTGGTATGTCTACATATTATTTAGGCATCTTAACATGTTCATCTTCTACTTTCATTTCTCATATACTTTTAATATTTTGAAACAGGATGCTGAAAAATTGCGTGGCCTTACCCTAGATATGCATGCATTATTGGAAGATAATTGTACAAAAGCTGTCTATGCTGATTCAATGGTTCGCCGCAAGCATGATTTGTTTCAACAATGTCGTCTTCCTACATTCCTTTCTAGAGAATGGATTTCCGACTTCTTCTCAAAGGAACAAGTACAAGCTGGCCAAACAAGTTTGTTTCCAATCCTTAGCACGGATGCTTTTAGAAAGATGCAAAATGTTAAATTTCTCCAATTAAATTACATGAAATTCTATGGAAGTTATGAACACTTCCCCAAGAAGTTGATATGGTTATGTTGGCATGGATTCTGTTTGAGATCCATACCAAAGCACTTCTGCTTGGACAAGCTTGTGGTTCTTGATCTATCCAGAAGCAGTCTAGTTGATGTTTGGAAAGGCAAACTGGTATGTATCGCGTCTCTCTCTCTCTCTCCATACATCTTTCTCTCCCATTTTCAATTGATAACAACTAAATTGAAGTGTTTTTGCAGTGTCTTCCAAAATTAAAAATTCTTGATCTCCGTCACTCACATGATCTCATTAGAACCCCAGATTTCTCAGGTCTCTCAGGCCTCGAGAAGCTAATACTTGAAGAGTGCGTCCAGTTAGTTCAGATTCATGAATCTATAGGAGATTTACATTGTCTCGTGATCTTAAATCTGAAGAATTGTAAAAGTCTTTCAGAGCTTCCGGAAGAAATAAGCAGATTGAATTCACTTCAATTGCTTCATTTAGATGGTTGCTCAAATCTTGATGGCTTGAATATGGAGTTAGATCATCATCAGGGACGTAGAATGCTTCGAAGTGATGGAATATTTGCAAGTATATCATACATTACATCTCTGCCGTTGAAGCTATTCGTTCCCTCTATGTTTTTAGCAAGGAAAATTCCAAGGTTTACCTCTTTTTCATTGCCACACTCCTTGACAGAACTAAGTTTAAATGGTACTCCAATTCGTTTTCTTCCAGAAAACATCAAGGATCTCAGTACACTCAGATCCCTGGTTCTAGAAAGATGCAAAATGCTTCAGACACTCCCAGAGCTTCCATCCAATCTGGTTGCGTTAGATGTGTCCTTTTGTGAATCACTGCAAGGACTTGCAAAACTAATCCCTTTTACCAGAGCATGTGATTGTGATCAATTAGTTCAATTCCAAGATTTGATCAAACAAGAATTAATCCAGAAGGCTGACATGCACATGTTCAGAATAATGGAAATGGTCAGCGTTCAAATGCAGCCAAGGTTTTTTAAGGTCCTCCTTCACCCGTTTTATTGCATTTCATCTCTACATTTTTCTACTTCTCCTTGTGTATCTAGAAATATTTGCCAACGTTCTTTCTATAAATGTTGTTTTGATGGAACAGATACAACTTCGGAACAACTTATTCCACGTTCTCGTTTACATTGAAGGAAATGATATGTTAAGGTTTTATGATGAGGAAGGAGAGGAGTGTCCAAATCACAATGAGTTTGGAGAGCACTTGTCATACAAAGTATCCACACCTGCTGCGCACCGGATATGTGGCTTCAATATATTTACATGGTTTTCTTCCACGTCCGAATTAAATACCTTAACTAATCCTTTTATTCTTGAAATAAAAAACAATACCAAGGGAAGAAGCGTGGCTTTTAACTGCTTTGGTTTTCTCCTAGATTTATGGGTTGAGAAGGGATGGTTATGGATAAGCCACTGTAATTGCGGGGTCGATGATCTTGAGTTTGATGACGGTGATGAGGTCAGTGTTTCAGTGTTTATAGATGATGAACGAGTTCAAATAAAGAGGATTGGTGTGCGAATATTGCATGAAGAGGAAGGATCAAAGAATGATTGTAATAATATCCAATCAAACAATGAAGCTATCACGTGCCCTAGCAGCAGCAGCTCATCAGACAGTAGGGTTATCGCAGCACACAGCAGGAGCTCCTTTTGGGACAATCGAACTCTCGGTGATGGATATGTAGCCAAAGCAGCAATAGCTTCTCAGCTTTTTAGACATTTTTTTTGCTTTACCCGTTATAATTATGATTTATTAGACTTATATGCGTGTTTTTTTGAAAAGAAATAAATGGGAGAGGCAAGACAATAATGGTAGGGTTGAATTGAACGGTTAGAGATTTGGTATTATTATTCTTTTAAGCTATTTTAAGCATTAACAGTTTTAGGGTCTGTTTGTTATTGTAGTTGTTGTTGTGGTTGAGGTTTAAAAAACAGTTTTATGAAAAACATTTGTAGTTGTAGTTCATAACTGAAATTAAAGTGTTTGGTTAAAACTGTGGTTGAGTTTGAGGTTTAATGAAAAGCAATTTTGTGTTTTTGGTTACCATGCTTTTCATATTGTTGTCAACTTATGAAATTACTTTAAAGGACACACATATACACACACAAACATATATATTGTTTTTTAAATATTGTAGATTTAATAATCATAATACTAAAATATAATTAATAATTCAAGTAAAATAGACACTTGTTTTTATTCTCCCATCAAACTACTTGCAATTCCATCACGAACTAAATTCATACGTGAAAGCCTCTGCGATCCTTTGTTATTTGATCGAGGAACAACATCTGGTAAAATATTATCAGGAACAACATCTGCAATCCATGCTGAGTTTCAGGATCTCTATCTACATGTTGTAGAGATATAATTCCAAGGTGAAATCCAATTGCAAGTTTCTGATCCATAATCAATTGAAAAGCAACGGGGTTGTGGGAGTGAAACGAAGTTGTCATAACCCAATTTCTGGGTTACTCCCTAAAATCTACCCAAAAATAACAAAAATAAAATAAAAGAGGGTGGCATTGGTAGAAAAATCAATGTGGAAATTTTGTTTGTTTTCAAGAGTCCAATCGTATTTCTTTTGTCCCAAAAAAAATAGAGAAAAGTACAAATTTAAGGCAAAAATAATTTATCATTGGATAAATCTGTGTAGAAATTAAGTCATACAGCATAATTATATTTTTATGGGTTGATTTGATTTAATCGTCGATCAATTTAAAGTGTAATTATGTTTAGAAATTAATTTAGGATCCAATTGAAGGATTTAATTAAGTGCAAGGACTTAATTATACTTTAAATTAGTCACATCAAATTAATTAAAGACTTAATTGATGAAAAATCAAGTTCTTGAACTTAATTCGGGCTCAATCGAGAAGATTGGAATTTTTGGAGACCAAATTGAATTTTTCCAAGCCAATTATGCGAAGTCAGGGACCAAATTGAAGACATTGAGAATTTAATGGTCAACTAAGGGTCAAATTGCATAAATCGAAAGCCAAGGACCAAAATAAAAAAAAAATGCGCGCAAAGCTAAGGTTACTGTTGAAATTCTGACGGGGATACAATTGTATAAAATTAAAAGTTCAAAGCTAATTGGGGGTGCAATTAGAACAATTACAAATTAAAGGACCAAATTGCACTTTCACCTTCTTTCAAAACTGCAATCCTGCCGCATGCCTTTACCTGCACTGCCGCTGCTGGCCTACCACTGCAAGAACCCCGCTGCCGACAAGCCACCACTATAGGCACACCACTGCTGACAGGCCACCACGTCACTGTCGACAACAGCAGGAGTTGAGCCACATATGCATGCAAGTTACGCCTATAAATAGCGAGGAAAAAAAACATGCAGAGGAGGAGAGGGAAGGAGAAAAACCGAAGCGATTCACGCAGAGAGAAAGGGAAAATTTACAGGAGAATTTACGTGGAGAGAACGGGGGAAAAGGGACAGAACCAGGGGGAAATCTACGAACAGAGGAGATGAATACTGAAAGAACACAGCGGGGAGAAGAACAAAGAAAAAAATCACTCAGAGGTAGAGAAAAATTTGCAGAAAAATTTTGGGAAAAAAACAAGCAAAACAAGAAGACATCACATTAAAACCACACCATCATCCTTCATCTTCCTCGACACCAACTCTCTCTCTTTAAATATATCCTGATAATTCTCTAGGAAGGATAATAATGTGGTATCTGATAATTGTCAGGAATTTGATAATTTGCATTCCCCTCTCATGTGAGAGTTCAGTTCATTATATAATACTCATTAGCTAATTACATGGCTGAATTATAGTAATTATGATAAGAGAATGTATTGCATACATTTTTTTAGTTATTTCTTCTTTATTTTAGAGAATTTCATGTGATTTTTAGCAAGTTGTCTAGAGTTTTAGGTATCTTTGAGAATTATTCACTTCTTGAAAATCCAATGTATTTTCAGGTATTTAATTACTGAAATATGCTGAATTTGAGATCATATGAAGAAGCAAATAGTGGGGTGAGCTTGGAATTCAAACACTGATTGGTCTGCCTAGACAAACCTGAGCACTGATTGGTTCTTGAGGTATAACAGGAGTTATACAACTACATTTCATGTGTTATTTACCTTTAAGAAAATATGAGACACATTCCTACAACTCTTGTGCAAGGTGAAAACCTAGTTTTTCTATTTTGAAGCCTAAAAATTAAGTTGAAATACAAAGTTTGAATCAGACCAGGAATCCATGCAGCCCAGACATTGTCTCGGGTTTTGGATCATATCCAGAGTTCTAGATGCCCAAAAAATGCGAGACCAAGTTCAATGGAGAGAAAATTGTATTTTGTACAATTTCCCTAGAAATAGAGGAGTTAATTATCACGTTCACACCCCCAAAATTGGCCCCCAATATCAGGAAGAAGAATAATCCACGTAAGAAAAGAAAATTAACTTCCTTTCCTTTGAAGGAAGAAGCCAGAACATAAATACCTCTTAAGGCAGCAGTTAAAGAGAGTCTTTTTAAAGGAGAAAACTCTAAACACATTACAAGAAAGAAGAGGCAGCATCTAGGAGAAGAAGCAATCATATCTGAAAGAAAGAAGCAAGAGACAACAACCTCTTCAAGACATCCAGCTCTCCAATTTTCTCATACTCTTGAGTGATGTTCATCGTATCAAGTTTGTTTCTTTTTAATTTTACTATGAAGTAGTTCTTTATTTTGAATTTTTTTTTTCTGTAGCCTAGCTATGAATATGTGAACAATTTCTTTGATTGAAATAATATAATACTTGTTAAGTGTTTCATTCTATGTTTAATACTTGTGTACGTTTGATTACTATTTGCATGATTTGAAATTCGGTTTGAGACTGAGAAGTGATAATTGTTTCATCCATTATTTGAAATACCATAAGGAATCTATAGGATAGAGATATCTATGGAACTTGATTATCAACAATAAAAAAGAAATTTTTATAGGATTAATTCAATTGAGAAACTCACATGGGATTGGTTATTGTGAAATCAGAAATCTTGGGATCCGTTAAACTTGATTTCAATACCATTTAATTTATTTGTTTGTTTGTTTTAATTATTTTTAGTTTCGTAAACCTTTATAATTGAATTATCAAATAGATAGGGATTTAATAATTTTGATACTTATTGATAATATTTGCAAATCCTCATGGGACGATACTCTACTTTACTCATCATTTTATCTCTTATTACGATTTGTTCACTTGAGATTTTGACCAACAAATTACATCAATGTTGTTTAAACAAATAGGAAACTAAGATATACAACTATAATACAAGAATCATGTCATAAGTAGAGCTAAATATGGCATCTTGACAACTTGATATTTGATTGACACTATCATTGACGTGATAAGAAGCAATTTTACTATCAAAGAACTAAGAGAATAGTCATCCTCATCTAAAACTCTTAAATTGCATGCATAGAATTTTGCAAAAGCTTCTACGTACTCCTTCCAACTCACCTCTGATTACCTAGGTTTTACATAAATTTCTTGTGTTAGTAAAAGGTTATACCATCTAAGTAATAAAAGGCAAGTTTAGTTTCTCTGAATCATTAATGCTCTTTATCTCAAAATACCGATTGCATTTATACAACCACTTATGCACATCTTCTCTCTCAAACACTGGAAAAGGATGTTTAAGTTTATGGGCCTTATAAGTAGTTGGTCCTCCTTTATTGGTATAATCAATCATAAGGGTTGACTTATCCTGGTGAGACGTTTGTTTACTGCTACAATGGCTGGATTCCCCTGAGACGCGAGGGAAACTTTGCATGACGAACTCTATATGTTGTGTCAAGCTACTAATCATATTTCTTATGACTGTCAATGGTATGGTCAAACTTCTGGCCTTGTTCCTTTATGAATGTTACTTGTTGATCATACTTTTGGCTAGTTTTCCTTTCAGCCAAATTAATGGAATCTTCTGACATTTTAATCTCAGTTGTTCTTGTTTCAGGTGTCATATTCCCGATTCAGGAAGGTTTGCTCTGATATTACTAAGTATGATTGATATAGGGGGTGTTTGGGAGGGCTTTTCAAAAGCGTTTTTAAAAAAAATTGAAATTTTTTATTTTTATTTTTAAGTTTAAATTAATAAAATTTGGTGTTTTTAGATCATTTTGATGTGCTGATGTCAAAAATGATTTTTAAAAAATAAAAAAACATAATTTTAATATATTTTTGAACAAAAAGCACTTTCAAAAGTAACCACAACTACACTCCCAAACAGGCACATAGAAATGTTGTC